>JAJJMA010216242.1:0-11669 GCA_023529015.1 Papaver nudicaule | reverse complement strand
AGTCCGCTTCAATAAAGTAAATTTTATAGCCAACGGGAAGCAGTTTGGTTTTTTTTATGCAGGTATTACTGGTTTTGATCAGTACAGAGAGGATGTTTGGGATCATCCAGGATACAACACCACTCTGTCAATGCTTCGACTAGAAAAAGATGGTAACCTTCGTGTTTATACCTACAATGGGTTTACGAAGATATGGGAGAGTCCGTATTCGTATTTATCTTCAAAATCTTATGAGTGTAACTTGCCAGAGAAATGTGGTCTATTTGGATATTGCAAGAACCAGAAATGTGTTTCTTGTCCTTCGTCAAAAGGGTTGTTGGCTGCTAGTTGGAATAAGGCGTGTAAACAAGAAAAAACACCCCATTGCAAAAGTACAAAATCCAAAGTAGCTTACTACAGATTGGAAAATGTTTCAAGCTCCATTCGAACCTCCAATGATAAAGATTATAAGAAACTGAGTGTGGATGAGTGTAAAAAGAAATGTGACAAATATTGCAAGTGTGTTGGTTTCTTCTATAGAACTGAATATGGAACTTGCATGGTTGCTACTACTGAAATGTATACCTTGACCTCTGACAACATCCGCTGGGAACTTGGTTATATCGAGCCTAAGGTTGATACTTATATCAAGTACGCGAAATAGAAACTAGAAAAAAAAGCCTGGATGGTAATCCTCATTTGCTCGTTTTCCGATTTAAGTTAACAATATTTTTTATGTTTAATTCATGTTAGTCAATAATAAAAAACATTATGGTGATATGAGTTTACCTCAATTTATCCTTGGTTTTTCCCGTTCGGTTTCAATCTTCGCCTCGCACTTTTCCAGTTCTGATCTATGAAAATTGAGTTCCTTCCACTGAGTATCCAAATACAAAACAAGCTTGCATGCATAAGTAAAAGCAAAGTGAAATAATATCTGAATCTCTTAGAAAAAGCATATACCTTCGTTGTGTTTCCGCTAAAGTTTATTCTTATCCAGCTGGCTCATGAGTCTTAAACTGGTCTCATGATACATGCACTCAATTTTCTTAATTATCAGATTTTTCTCCATCTGTTCTTCAAACTAAAATCAGCAATTGTTTGGAGTTTCCCATACTTATGCAAGAATCCAGGCGTCTTCTACCTTCTGTAAACCAATCCTTCTTTCCACGACCAATCAATTGAAACGATTTTGCCGACAATGTTGCATAGTGTTAAACCAAACAAGTCTTTCCTGATAATTCTATTTTCTAGATGTTCATCACTTTATGGAAACGGTTTTGTACAAAATTCTTAATTTTTTCAAATCCCAGCACAAGCTACTCTAAGTGAATTGAGAACTGATTCGGGAAGTTCAATGCCTACACTATTCATCAAATACAAGAGCTTGATGGCTTCTTTGTATGACCCATGTTGCATGTAAGTGTTAAGCATTGCACTCCAACAAACATCATTCCTTTCACTGCTACCTGTTATCCAATTAAACGCCATTCTTGACTCTTTTATCAGACCACATTTTCCATACATGTCCACCAAACTACACTGTACATAAATATCAGATTCGACGACTCCAAGTTTGATGGCGTTGGCATGCACCTGCTTACCGCACATTCCCCTATCATCATTGCTCTCACAGTCCTCAGCTCCTCTACTAAGCCTCCCACAGGCCCGTAGAACAGTAGAGATTGTAAAACTGTTCTTCTTCACACCTGCTCTGCCCATCTTCTTAAACAGCTCAATGACCATATCAAAATGTCCTTGTTTACAGTATGCAGCCATCATGGAAGTCCACGTCACAGTGTCACCACGAGACGGTATTACTTGATCAAAGACACGTTGCGAGCCATCTAGACATCTGAATTTCCCATAAAAGTCAATAAGAGAACTACACATGATAAGATCGCCCTCAGTGTGCCCCAACTTAAGTACCAATCCATGAACTTGCTTTCCAAGTCCAAAGTGTCCAGTGTTAACACACGCCTTCAAAACTGACGGAACGCTCAATTTCAGATCCTGGTGTTGTACTGATGTTTCCATAATCATTTGGTTAAACAGACGTAGCGCTTCTTCTGGAAAGTTTTGGTCTACATGAGAAGTAATCATAATCAACCAGGAGACAGAATCTCTGCTGGTCATTTTTTCAAACAGTTGACGTGCAGAATCCAAATGACCACAGGATGCATACATGAGTAGTAAACGATTAGCTAAACGGAGTCTACGAGTAATCCCAGAGGTACTAAGGTTGTTGTTTATGTGAGCATGAAGGTCAGCACCGCCGACTATGTCCTTTGAGTCGGTGCACTCTTTCAGTAGGGAAGCATACATATCAGTTGGTATGGGGAAATGCATGCTATCCAACAATCTCAAAACATCACTTACTCTGTTATTGCTGTTGTTGTGTTTGAGGCTTGGCATCTTGGGTTCTTTCGGATTGAGTCCATGGTAGGAGGGACGTCTTGGAATCATGGAATTCAGTGCTGCAACTTTGACAGTTGGTTTACAAAGACCATAAACTGGTGCTGCTGCTGCTGCAGACATTGTCTTTGCTGAAATGATAAACACCGAATTGAAAATTGAAAATTGAAATTGAAAAATGTTAGGAGGACCAGACTCTTCCCAGGGTTGGTACCCTACCAGAGAGAACAGATAGAGATAGAGGGTTTCATTCAGGGCAAAATGAATGAAGAGATGTTTTTGGTAATAGAGGTTCTCAGCATAGGCCTTTTAAAATACGGGGCGGGGGTCCATTATGGAATCATTACTTTGTGGGCTTATTGCACCATACAAGCAACATTTTTGCTAGCTGGGCCAGGGATTGTGGGATACCAAACCGACCAACGGTGCTTGCTTGGTGATTTACTTGTTTTGTGTGGGGGTAGCATGGACCGGATTGGGCTGATTTTTGCCTCATCGGCGCCGCATTTGTGGTATTGATAAGGTTGAAACGGGTAAGATGAACATTCATTCATGTATTAGGGATTAAAATTAACTGTATACGACATGTAATTTTTTAAAAAATAAGTCGATAAGAATTTTTAGAGTGTCCCCAAACTTTAAAAGAAATTGGCTGCATTAGGGACCCCTCAATGTAATAGAGAGACCTCAAAAAACTATTACAATCTTAGGGAGGGTGATATGAGGTGTCCTAATGGGTCTAAGTAACCCTTAAAAAAAAAAATCATTTTCCTTTTCTCCATGTTCTCACCACCATAATTGTCGGCACATGGGGCAGCCACCACCACCTCCTCTGTCGCCACCACCTCCTCCTCCCCGATGAAAGTGATGAAAACGAGTCTTTCCCTCCATAGATCCAGATATGCAACTCAAGATTACAATATGTGATTGAGTTTTATACATGATTTGATTGATTGAATGGTAAATACGTCTGGAATAAACCTTAGAAAATCCATCCATAAATTTAATTTTGGTTGGATTTGTTGACCAAAATCCAGACGAAGTTTAGATTCGGTTGGTCGCTACATGCATAAAATCCAGACGAAATTTAGTTTCGGTTGGTTGTTGCATGCATAATATCCAGACGAAATGAGTTTTGCTAAGTTGCCACAGCTAACCTAACCGATTTAGTATTAATTTAGAAAGATCTAGACGAAACAGTAAATGACAACACAGTGAAAATTTTAATTTCCATAAAATTCGGCTGGATTTGTTGACAAAAATCCAGAAGAAATGGCGTTTCGGCTTGATTTGTTGACCAAATCCAGACGAAATTTAGTTTCGGCACTGATGTTCGTGGTAGTGGTGGTGGCGGCGCTGTGATAGCTTAACAAATAATTTTAGATTAGTTTAAGTAATATGATTCATTAGCTCTAATTAAGTAGGGCTAGCAGATGTCATTGTAGTACAATGGTAAAATCGCTCGGTGGTGATACCAGCGACCTGAGTTCGAAACTCGTCTGCATCGGGGTGGGGGGATTTTTCTTTATTTCTTTGCCTGGCTACCTGGGCTTGTAGGTAGTGGGTTTCGGTCCAACTTTAATATAACCTTTGAAATTCAAAAAAAAATAATTAAATAGGGCTACTTTGGTAATTAAAAAAATATGTCGGATAGGAGGTTTTTGAAAAAACTATTTGATTGAACTATTTTGTTTTATTATAGGGTCTCTCTGTAGTCTGTAACATTGAGGGGTCCCAACTCAGCCGATCTGAAGAAGCGAGTTGGTCTAGGATCAAAGTCTAGTGTATAGGGTATGAAGTGATAGGGCATGAAGTGAAGTTAGTGATCACCGATTGTAGGGATTGTAGGGATTGTAGGAGTTATGACACTTTGTACTCAAGATTCTAATGAAGGAAATTGCCAAACTGAATAGAGAAAATAAATTGCTTATAATGCAATATAAGAAAAGGTACTGATCAGACATTAAAACAAAATTAAGCAAACTTTTATTATAAAAAATTTTGTTAAATAAAGAAATGGTGCATTGATAAACAATACAACAGGGCTACATCACCCAAGAATGTACAAAGATACAAGGGGAATTGTACTAAAAAGATAGCTCAAACATAAGATGCGCTAAAACAGACATCAATGTAGTTTGAAGAATACTCATCTCAGTTCTGTGTCACCTGATCATAAGTAATGTCTTCGAAATTCTTGATGGAAACTTCAGCTATAATTTTTCGGCATGACTATTCAAACTTTTCAACTCTCAAGCCTCTCTCAGAGGTTAACATATTTCACCTCTTTGCTAAGCTTTTGAATTCCCTCCTTTAGTGTAGCCTTCCTATTCTCTTTAAAATTCCACAGCTCAGGAATTACATTATCTACGGTGGCGCCGAACTCTGCCGTCTCCATCATAACAGTTTGTACCGCATGTACAACCGCATCCCCCATATCACTCTTCAACTTTCTCAATCTCTCATCCTTCTCATCTAAAACAGCCTATACGTGCAGTTTTTACGAATAAAGGAAACACATAAGACAAGAAAAATATAGAAAATCTATATCCATAAGAAAACCTTCCGACAATGTCTTGCACAATAGCAAAGAAGGTACGCGTGGTTGTAATGAAGCTTAATTGAGGTAGTTTCAGAAAAGAGAAATAAGATATACCTTGTAGTGGTTGGAGCCGACCTGGATTATATTGAACGGCTCCCAATTTGGATCTTGCAGTTGTTCTTTCCAGTGGTTACAAAGCTGATGACCCTTTATTTCTGCTTTTCCAGCACCAAATTTCCACTTGGCAGCCTCTATAAAAGGTTTACAATCAAGCTCCCCTAGATTCTTCATGCGGACAGAAGCACGATCCCCAAGCAAATCTAGCCTGCTCAGTGCCTATATTTAAACGTCAATATGTTAGTCCATTTGTCTTATTTTCGCCTCTAACTGAATGCAGATACGAAATCTATCTGTTGCCCCTGCTAATAGGCAATGCCGAACTAGTTTTCTAATCTTAATTTCTCAAATGATAAAAGTAGCCAAAGAAGAAACTGAAAAAGATTACATTGATTAGTTCCGCTCGAGCTTCCTGCAACTCGCCACTGCACTGGTGATCTTTCATTTCAAGAATCTCATTCCTTGCCACAAGTCTGTTATTTTTCGATTTGCTAGACTCTAGTTGCGCTGCATGATCATTCATCAACTTCTGCACCTTTTCCATTTCTAATAAACAAACCAAACAACATTAAATAAGTAATAGCGTGCCGTTATAAATGTATCTTTCGTCGACTGACAAACCGAAATGCATTGAATGTTTCGAGATAAGAGCATATTAAATGTATGGAAAGTGAATTAAAATTTCTTAAATTACAGTACAATTACCTTCAGCATTTGCCTCATTTAGCCTTTTGATTTCAGCTTCCATATTTAAGAACTTGGAAGTAAGATTACAGACATCCATGTTCAGTTGTTGCTCATCTCGAGCTACCACTTCATCGATGGGTTTTAACACTCCTTTTTTTTTCAAGAACTTCCCGATAACATCCTCAGTGTGGTAATCATCACCACGGGCAACCCAGCAATGGATATTAGACCCACTGAATTCCCTATTTGAGATATAATCTACCTTCCCACGATGATTGCTTTCAAAAGCTCGTGCGAAAGAGACTGCCTTGTGAAACCCAAAAACGGTATCATGGAACATGACTACAGCATTTCCTGAGTGATTCCCATGACTCCATAATGGACAAACTTTCACAGGGTTAAATCCATCACGCATAAGTTGCTCTTGTATACGGGCCCCTCTTTCTCCTACACATACCCCATTTCTGAGTTCCGTTGGAATGTTGGTAATGATTACCATCGGTGGAAAAACAAATGTTTCACCACCACTGTTATCAGTAGGAACTCTGTATCGAGCAGATGTAAATTCCAAGGGAGCCTCAACAGGCGCTAACTCATTCTTTAAATAGTTAGCCAGTACCAGGTGATCTTCCCGCAGCTTGGTAGTGCACCTGAAATCTAGATTAGCAATGCCATGCTTGCCAACGTCAGATGCGTGCTGCAACAGATCCCAGTAGTGCTTGTAAACCTTGTTCCTTTTCTTGTAACAGAAGGGACATTTAAAAGTTCCATCGGAGAGTTTCACTTCATATTCACCAGCACCTTTGAGTTTTTGATAGACAGACGCCATAGAGGAACCCATTTTGATCAGAACTCTTACAACTTTGTAGAATGAAGTATTGCAGAGGTTGAATTATATCTCCATATATTCTATCTATTCTACTGTGAATATAAGTCAGGTAATTAAGCCTATCCTTCTCGTTGACAGATTCTAAGGAATCCGTGATACTTATCCCTTTTCTAACTAATTCATTGAACATGTTGCAAGCTAATTTAGTAAGAACAATTAATGATTGACAGATAAGGAAAGAGAATCGAAATAAAAACAAAAAAGATGGTAAGAAACTCATTATTGGGTTATTCATGTAAAGAGAATCAATAGGAACCGGCTGTCGTAATCAACATAAACTGGATACCGTCATCAACCAGGTTCATGAACTACGTCACGGCTATTAACAGAAAGAAACTAAATGAAACTTCATATGCCAGTGTTTGCAGTACAATGCTTTGTAACATTATTTGGTTCAAGTGCAGATGAATGTATGTAAATCCCCACAAGGTCATATCAAAATCCAAATGCCACTACTAAATTCCTCATCAGATAATTTAGATTAGTATAAGGTTAATCTACACGCAATAATCATAATTTCATCAACTAAAAAGGAAAATGTAGTAATTTTAGCCAGGAAAAGGCTACCACCGCTACATATGTTGTTGGTTTTACTTTGTGCTGTGCAGCTCCAATGCATTATCTTCTGTGTTTTCTATTCTTCTAAACAAACATGCAACTCTTGTTCACAGCGGCGGACAATAATCCGAAATTACTTATAAAGAAGCCAGAAAGGTTAATGCCACCAACCTCAGGTTCTTCCAGAAGCTTCGAATGTGATCAAAGTCCGATCTTTTGCACAATAAATTGTCCCACGGCTACATAGGAATTGAAATCTCTGCAAGAAAACACAGTTGTTCTGTTAGCAAGCTTCTCCTAAAAACTGACATTTTACTCCAAAATCAATTCTAAAACCAAGCTCACCAGTGATGCAGGACCACTGATTTCCATGATTGATTTAGTATGGACTGTCCGCATCTGCAACGGCATGGGAACATCGAAATCCAGGGCAAAGATATTTAAAGCTTAGGGATTAAAAAGGAAAGGAAAGCTTTAACATTGCTTAAACCAATTTCTGATTGGATCAGTTCACAAGGATTGGAATTCTTAATTATTCACAAAATTTAACACAAGTATTAAATCAGACATAAATTCATCAATTTAAAAATAAAATGCAGTTTTGGCAACAAATTGATCCAAATATGGTCTTCTGTAACAACAAATTGAGACTAGCTTAGATGGGTTAAGATAATCTCAAACAGTCTGGGAGAACAAAAGAGAAACAAAATTAAATCATGCAGATCAGTATAACCTGTTGCAGATCAGACCCGACATTAAAGAGGAAAATGTGTGGGAAAAATTACCAAATCGGAGACGACAAATCATAGCGCTAGATATATTTTGATTGTTATTGATGATGAAATTGAACCATCTGCCTTCATTTTGTTGCCGGGATTGATGATCATCTTCATTGTTCCTCGGCATGGAAGATGGAGGTGCAAATAATAGACAGGAGATAGAAAGTGGTGGCAGTTACAGATATGCCCTTTTAACTTGGGGTTAACTTATCAATTATTTTATTTCATTCCAAAGGGTGATCCGTGTATTTGACTAACTGTAAGTGCTTAAATGGAAGCCAACTAAGAACGGCTCCTACCGCGCCAGAACTTAAAAAGGAGGGGGGCGTTCACGCACGCGCATCCGGGTTTTTCTGTTGCTTCTTGTTGTGTATGATAATAAATCTCCTCAAAATATTTTTGATAATTTGGAATTTTTACATTCTAAAGATCAGTCCAACTTTGTACACCCTCACTAAACCAAGGGTGCACATTCCTCCCCAATTTATTGAATAATCTTTAACTGTGGTTACATTTTTAAATATTAAAATTCAACACTTAAAAATTCGGAAAAATATATGGAACAAATATTTTTTTCGGGCGCAAAATCCAAATTCCCTTCTTCTTTCTGTTTTGTCTAGGAAATTTTTTGGTTTATGGTACTAGTCTTTTTATTCCACAAAATGCTAGCAAATCAATAAAACCATTTTTCATTTATTTCTCATATTAAGCATTCATGGTCTCTATCCAACTGCAGATTCACCTCTTCACAATCAGCCATGGAACTAAAATCAGAGTTATTAGATCAAATCAACATCATCTCTCTAATTTACTAATTCCAAAAAATCACAAAGCTTTCACTAACATGAATCATAAGCCTTCATCCATTAATATTCAGATTATTAGTTCACCAAAAACCCAACCTGGATGTGTACCCGATCAACAAGAACAAGTCGTTTGAAATCCTTCCTTGTATCGCAGTTCTTGATGCTCATTGACTTAGCTATTCAAATTCTAGTACATAAAAAATTACTTAGAAGATTTATTCTCAAAATTAAATCGAACCATTGTTTTCATGTTTAATTTGGTTGAAAAATTATACTCAACTGTGTTGTAATTGGTTTAATCAAGACTCTTTGGATTTATGTTTCTGCTTGTGTAGAGTTACAGAAAATGAAAGAAGAGAGAAGCAATGAATGAGAGATGAATTCGAGTCTTTTTTAAAAATTGTAAAAAAGGTAACAACCATTAACCACGGTTAAACATACAACCAATACAAATGGGAGGAACGTGCACCCCTGGTTAGTGGGGGTGTACAAAGTCGGACTCTTCTAAAGATCGTCTCGTTGCGTATGAATGTGCTAATTAATTGGAGGAAAGAGCTAACATCCACTTGCATTTTTCAAGGAGACCTGACTAGGCACAATTGAAATCCCATGCCTTTCTCTCCCGATCATAACTTTACCACAAATCTGCTAGATTAGGGCATGCCTCAAAAATGACCTTTCAAGTGGGGCATTTCGGAACCTTAAAAATGCTTTTACATGAAGTATTCTTCTTTTTATATCCATAGGACCATAGCCATAGGGTTTATACAGGAGAGTGCACCGGTAAGATTAAAAATTGGGTCTTTTACCATTTTATTTTCCACAACTCTCTCCCTCAATCTCTGTCTCTCTCTCTTATCTGCATCTTCTCCTGTTTTTGCTCTACATTTTCGGGCGAAAACCCTTTATGTAGAGAGGTAGAGAAGTAGAGAAGAGAGAGACAGAGAGAGAAAAGGGAGAAGAAAAGAGAGGAGGCGCCCATAAAACAATCCAATGGTGCCCCTCCTATAGATCTGAGGGTGGTGGTGGTGCCACGTCACGCTCTACATCATCTCTCTCCTCTCTACTCTCTACACCAAGGGGCTCCGATTTTCGGGTTTATACGCAGTAAAGCCTGTATACCTAGAGATATAGGATCAGGTGGTGCAATACCCCAAATTAACTTGAAACAAGGAAAATGCTAAACTTTTTATCTTTCCTCTGGGTCCCTCTTAATGTTTCCATCTGCCCCTAGAGAAGCCTTCAACTGAATTCCATATTTTTAAAGGTACTGTTTTGCGTAAACACTTAATTGCAATACCCTCCTAGTTATAATTTGGCCTTGTGCGATTGCTCGTTCAATCCTATTTTTTCACCCATTTATCCACACATAAAATACTCTACATGAAAGCATAAAAGTTAATATTACGTTGAAAAAGTTAAGATACTTCTTCTTTCTGTCTCTCACTCGAGTAATGCTAGGTTGACGGTGTAAAATCTCGTGTTTTATCCCGTAAGGGGATCGAACGACAGATATGGAAAGCCTCACAACATTGGGATGGTAAAAGGGCAGGAGATGGGTCCCGCAATTTTCCTTCTCTCTCACACGGTAAAGCACACGGGATTTAGTCCCCGGTACTCAAAGAATTCTCGAGAAATTTATCAATCAAAGGATGAAGCCAACTATTTTTGGAACCACATCATCATAATAAAGAAGCCCATATAAAAACTAGTCCATTTCTGGTCAATCATTTCAATTATTTGAAGAACAATCTAAAGTTATAATGGAAGCAACAGCTAATGCTGCAGTAGTTAAAGGTGTTAATATTGTTCTTGTTGATGTTGGAACTGTAAATCTTGGAGGTATAGATGTTGTTCTTGCAGATGTTCATTCTGCGACTCCTGATGATACTTCGAATAATCTTCTGGGTGTTAGCCAAGAAGATGATAGTCCAATACAAGCCAATCGAAAATCCTTCACTAAAAGATTATCTCAAAGTGATGTCTCTGACCGACAAGCGCGATTAGCTTTACCAAAAGCATTTGTCACAGAAGAAGTTAGTCCATTGCTGAAATATGTTGGCAATGTTGAAAAAGGAATTAATGTGACAGTATACAATAATCAATTACAGGAATTTGATATGAAGTTCAAAAGTTTAGCTGGTGGTGATCGATTTGTTCTACGTTCTAACTGGAACAAATTTCATCAAGCTAGTGGATTGAAAACTAATATGGAAGTAGAAATTTGTGCTTTTCTTTTTGGGAGTGACAAGCTTTGTTTTGCCGTGCTGAAACAGAGAAATTGATAGGCTTACTAGTAATATGTGAATTTCCAATTTTTTGTTTGGCTGATTCTTGCTTAATTTCAATATTTTAGAACAGCTGTGGAAATTCTGTAATACTCTTGAATGCATTTGGTATTTGCCTTAAATTTTCTTACAAGGTTTGAATTCTCTCTGAGTTTTCTCTTCAAAGGAGCCTTGTTGAGAATTTATTTAGTATTGCTATAATCTGTTTTGCACCTTTATCCAGATCAAATCAGTATCCCCTTTTTTTTTGTGCAAACAAAATTCAATTCCGAGTGTTATCGGAATTCAATTCCGGATTATTTCTCTTCGGTTTATTTCATTTATTGTTGATTAGCTTTAGTATTGCATGTAAATCAATGGTATTCATCTTGAGTATTATTGATCAATATATCAAAATTTCAACACAGGGTTTGTTGAACTCTGAAAGACTACTGTTTGTAAAAAAGTTGACCCAATCTATTGTCTGTCTCTTAGGGCACTTTCTAAACTCAAGGTTAATTGGAGTGTTAACTTAGAGTGCAATACAACTTTATGAACGAGCTATGGCACATGTGAAAGAAAAAGGGACAAGCAATGAGGGGATCCCGCTCCATTGATGTATATAGCTTT
>JAJJMA010216240.1:0-10779 GCA_023529015.1 Papaver nudicaule | reverse complement strand
ACGCCAGTAACGTGGGTGAAAGGTAGTAAAGGAGGAATTGGCGCATCGGATAGCAATGAAGCGTAGGAGATGAGCCTAGAGGACATGCGGAAAGAGTTCGTTGTGCACGCGCAAAGACAACATCAGCTAGTAACGTTGATGAGTCAGAAGGGTGACGCGTCAGCACTGGATCACCCTGCTTTGGCCGAGGAACCAAGAACAAGAAATCTGCCCTAGGAGGACTCGGGCCTTCAACTGCCAAGGAGGCATGCCCAGAAGAAGCCGGCCGAAACGTAGTTAGTGGTGGGATTTCCAAGGAAGACTTAGCTCAATACATAGAGGAGCATTATCGCGTGGCAAGACAAGACAACGGATACAGCTTGATGGACCCTCCATACCCAAAGGAAGTTATGAACTACAAACTGCCATCTGACTACACTTCACATAAGTTTAAAGTATACTCCGGACAAGGAAATGCGCGGGAACACTTGAGTCGCTTCCTCTCAGCGATGAATCAATATGCGCGAGACGGGAATATGTGCATGCGAGAATTTCCAAAGTCGTTAGTAGACACCTCCTGTACTTGGTATGACAATTTGAAACCTGGGAGCATCGAAACTTGGGAGGAAATGTCGCGGCTATTTTTGAAGAAATTCTTTTTACCCAGGAGGAAGGTCACCACACTAGACTTAGCGCGGAAAACCATGGGGATTGATGGGGATCCAATGAAATACATTACGCGTTTCAGGAATCACGCGCTTCAGTTGAGCGAGGACGTATCAGAGGAAAGGTTGTTAGAGATCTGTGTGGGAAAGATGACCGCGACCTTGCGCTTTGCATTATCAAATTTTTAATTCCAAACATTTGTAGAGTTGGAAGAGGCTACGGTCCGCGTGGGGGATTGCCTCGGGATATTCAAGCAGGCCAGGATGAAACAAAATTGGTACAATTCAGTCAATGCTTTGAGCGGATCGATGTCCAATGGCGGTCCTGCCCCAGGGAGTAAGCGACCAATGCAGCCTCAACCCTATCAGAGTACAGGACTGCAAGGCGGACGAGCACCTAATGGGCCCAATAACCAAAGACCGATATCGCCACCAATGCCTTGTACCAAAGAGCAAATTAGGAACTTATGGTTGGCCAACGGAGAAATCGCTTTACCACCCGTCGTCGTGGACCAAAACACAGTGGACAAGACTCATGAGCGCTATTGCCCCTATCATCAAAGAGTAAGTCATTATGTCCTTAACTAATATGGGGTGCGTAACGCTTTCTGTAGGAAGTAAAAGGCGGGGGAAATTGACCTCGGACATCAAAAGATAGACAAGGACCCGCTGCCCAAGCATGGCGTCATGATGATTTCTCACGACCCATGCGACGAGGACTGGATGCCTTGGGAGAGCACAAAAGAAGAAGCGTGCGAGGCAACTATTACAAAACCAGCGTTCGAGAGCACAAGTGGAGTAGCCTTTCAATTCTTAAAGACTATCCTTGCCCAACAGTTCTTTGACTCTCTCAGGTTCAGCGAGAATCAGGTAAGAGAGGCCTCTCAGGTGATTGTTTCTATAGCCGCAGGCCACCAAGCCTTGTCCAGCGGTGGAATTACATTGGATGACAGTGATATTTGTATCCCCGGAGAGCACCTACGCCCCCTGTACTTAACTGCGACCATCAACAGACAACAACTGAGAAGAGTATTTATCAACGGCGGAGCTTCTTTAAATCTTATTTCAGTACACACTTTAGATTTACTTGGGATACCGGGGGAGGATATCAGAACGCGGAAGACTACAGTAAGGGGGTTCGGAGGACACACTCAAGATGCCATCAGAGTAATTTGCCTCACTGTTTGGGTCGGTTCGATCAGATCGACTGACCCGTTTCATGTACTAGACGACCACACCTCGTTTTACCTGCTACTGGGACGAGGATGGATCAGGGATCATCGGGTAGTGGCATGCACATACCATGAATGTGTAAAGACCAACATCGGAGGAAGGCAATACCGCATACCAGCCACCAACAACCTTTTTGGGCCGGAAGAAGCGTACATAACTGAAGCAGTCTTTTATGACAAAGTAGAACGAAACGAGGACGCGGTGATAGGGTCTTCGCACATTATTCCGCTGCCTAAGTGGGAAATGGACAAGAAAGCCTCGGTCTTTGATTCTACCAAGTTGAGCGCGCCGAAAATGAAAAGGGAAGACAAGGAGAGTAAAGTGTATGTTTTTTATCTGAAACGGCTAGGAACACCAGGCGGGGTTAAAAAGCAAAGACTCAGAGCGGAACCACAATTCCATCTTGTGGTCACTGAGAGTGGCAAGCGTGTATACCAATTATAGCAATTAGCGGAGACGACACCTACAAACTAATCATGCGCAGCAGTAGCAGAAGAAACGGCGCCGCCTCTGAGTGAAGATGAGATAGTCACCACAGATTCCTTGAAGAAAGAAGAACTCGTTCAAATACCTTCACTGGACGAGTTAGAAGAAGTTAACATTGGGGCGCGAAAGAACGCCTAATCCAAATCAGTAAAGCGCTAGTCGGAAAGGAACGAGAAGACATGATAGACTTGTTAAAAGAATTTAATGTCATTTTCGCCTACAAATATAGTGAAATGCCCGGACTCGATGTCGAGTTGGTCGCTCACTCTTTGAATGTGGACCCTTGCGCAAGGCCAGTGCAACAAAGAAGTCGTGTCTTCCATCAGGAGGTTGCCCTAGGCATCATGGAAGAAGTTGAGCGCTTGGTAGAAGCAAAATTCATTGAGCCCATAAAGAACGCGCCATGGTTGGCGAACATTGTTCCTGTAGTAAAAAAAGAATGGAAAGATTCGTTGTTGTGTAGATTACAGGGATCTGAATCGAGCGTGCCCCAAGGATGAATTCCCAGTACCAAACGTCGACATGTTAACCATCAGATGTTTTCATTCATGGATCGGTACAGCGGCTATAACCAAATCAAGATGGCCGCTACAGACGCGCATAAGACCGCCTTCTAAACACTCTTTGGGTGTTTTTACTACGTCGTTATGCCATTTGGATTGAAGAACGCTGGGGATACCTACCAGCGAGCTATGGTTTCAATATTTCATGATTTGATCCATTGGCAAGTGGAGGTATACGTTGATGACATCGTAGTAAAATCGAAGAAGAAGGAACAACATCTGGAACATCTACGAGCAGTGTTCGAACGTTGCAGGAAGTACAAGTTGAAAATGAACCCGCTAAAATGCGCTTTCGGAGTCACCTCAGGAAAATTTCTAGGATTTGTGGTCACGAGCGGAGGAATTCAGGTCGACCCGGGGAAGGCTCAAGCTATATTAAGTATGGACAAACCCTCGGATGTACCAACACTCCAAAGCTTCCTTGGAAAGATATCTTATGTTCGGAGGTTCATACCAGGGCTAGCGCAGATGATGGCGGCATTCACCCCGCTTTTGAAAAAAAGAAGCTCGTTCCACTGGTGACAAGCGCAACGGACCGCGTTCGAAGGGGTGAAAAGGTGTCTCACAAGTCCCCTGGTCTTACGACCGCCTATACCAAAAGAACGATTACATCTCTACCTAGCATATACTTCTGAAGCTATAGGAGCCCTACTGTCCCAAGACTTGGGAAATGATCAACTCCTTCCAATATACTATGTGAGTTGCGTTTTAAAGGAGACGGAGACCAGATACCCTCGAGTAGAATAAGATTGCCTCGCACTCGTTTATGCAGCACAAAAGCTAAGACTGTATCTGCTAGCGCACCAGACAGTGGTGATTTCCACTGCAAACCCCATGGTATATTTAGCCGAAAGACCCTTTCTGACTGGGAGGACAACTCAATGGTCTACTGCAGCTATTTTAAGTTTTGTCTAAGGATTGAGCCGGGCAATCGCCATTTAAACCAATGATAAAAGTCTAAGGATTGAGCTATGCAACCGCCATTTAGACTGAGAGGATTTCAGCAACTCTCTGTGGCAATAGTCAAGTAAATACGACTGTCGATTTGCCATAAGTATGAGAAATTGGCTTGTGGAATGTAATGCACCAATTCTCTGAGTAATGAAGACATATGAATGTCCAAAATAATATAAGTCATAGCCAAGAGCCATGATTAAGAATTATAGCACTGATTATAGAAGCAAGTCTATAATCAGGAAAACAAACGAGTAATGCTAACACAGCGTAGCCATCATCAAGAATGCATAAGCATTGCCAATCCAAGGCCTAAAGATAGGACTCATGAATAATAATAAGCTATGTTACATAGCATAATAATCCTATTAGGAAGTTAGATATAGGGTGTAAAAGGATGTACCATAACATTACGTTATTTTTCAGATTTCTGGACAGTTCGCACATCATCCATTCCAAAAATCACCCAGGCCAGCCTATATTCGATAAATTAACGAAATTTTAGTATGTTGTAGGGAACTCACAGAGGAGAAACTTTCGTGAAGGAAGCCTCCCCTTATTCTTCACGGATTGGGCCGTAAAAATCACCCTTTGAGGCAATTCGTAATCTGCCAGATTTCCGAATTTGATTAGGAAACTAGAATATCATGGAATAAGAGTCCATAATCATCTAGGACTTGGATCAGTGGGATCCATAAGTAAAGGCAAGGCTAGGGAAGGAGATTTTTTAGCTCTAGGAAGGCAACGATAGCCGTGAGCAAGAGAATGGCCATGTGCCTTCATGAGTACGAGCTAGGGATAGTCATGTGGCCCCCCATAAATCAAGCGAGGGACAGCCATAAGGCCCCCATAAATTAGGCTAAGCATGGCCGTGAGGCCTCCAAGAACTAAGCAAGGGATGGCCGTGAGGCCCCCATAGGTTAGGCAAGGGATGGGCGCGAGCCCCCAATGATTTAGGCTAGGGCATGACCATGGGCCTCCAAAGACCAAGCTAGGGCATGGCCGTGAGCCTCCAAAGATTAAGCAGGGGAATGGCCGCGGGCATCCAAAGATGAAGGCAGGAGATGGACGTGGGCATCCAAAGGTGAAGGCAGGAGATGGACGTGGGCATCCAAAGGTTAAGGCGGGGATGAATGCAAGGCCCCCAATAACTAAGGCGGGGATGGACACGAGCCTCCAAAGACCAAGCATGGGATGGACGTGAGATCCCCAAGGGTGTGGCGTGAGTTGCCTAGGGTGTGGCCAAGGCATGGCCGAGGCTAAGAGAGAGAGATTCTAGCTTGAGGAAAGCGTGGGATTGGCTTAGGGCCAAAATAAGATTGGGCTCGCCTATGGACTTGAGCTAAGCAAGCCAAAAGACGAGATATTTTAGCACAGACAAGGGACGTGATCAAGGAGGGATGGGATGGCCGTGGGCCACCCATCATAGGCGTGAGCTAGGCTAAGGAGCAAAGGGGATGGCGAGTTGGACAAGGTACATGCATGAGCATAGGCTAATGCGCGTGCACAGGCACGGGCGCATGCATAGGTATTTTACGCGTAAGCCAGGGATATCAACCAAGCTACTAGGCTATGGTCAAGAAAGATAGAAATACTGCTAATGGCAACCAAATATCTTATCCTTATTGTAAAATAAATTCATACCTTATCTCGAGCTATCCCAGGATGCCAGAAATTGATGTAAAATTACTCTTGCGACCTCCTCGCCAAAAACCACCATCAACATTTAGTCCCCTGCGCAGCATGGAACTGTGAGTGTTCCAGGGTGAGCATAAGTTGATGGACAAGCCACATCTGCATAGACCCTTTAATCGCGAACATGAAGCCCAAACAGGGCCTTGTACTTTGGAGTACCCGCATAAGCTTGACTTATGATAACCTTGACATCTTATTCATGACTCTTTTGTGCAGCCAACTCCGCCTAATCAGAAGTTCGTTGGCGTCGCAACACAAGAGACCAATACTGAAATTATATCTTTCGGTGTTAACCGTCTTCCGGGTTGAGCATCATTTTCCCCAGCTAGCAGCGGCTCCATGGCGACTCCTTTAAGTGCTAATCAAGTCCCCAATCCATTTGCAAAGGATTGGGTAACGGTAAGACTTCATTCTCTTTGCTACATTTTCACTTTTAGTGGAAAAGTAAAAATCCCGTTTGATTTTCCTGTTTCGAGTCATGGTGCGAGAATGGCCATAAAATCTTCACCCGATGGCGGATTTCGATGGTGGACCCCAATTTAGAAAAAAGGACTTCAGTAGCTTTCACCTCAAAGAAAAAATCTGAATTCCATGCTGTTTTGCTCGTTATTTCATGTGCCACAAGTTGGCGCAACGTCCAGAAATATTGCAGACTGCACGCTGTTCAGTAGAAAAATCATTCCGGCCCGTATATTTCTTCAAAAATTAATCCCTTTTAGCACGTGATAGAAAACATCCATACGAACAACTTTCGTGAAGAAAACTTTTCCAAATTCCTTACGGATTTGTATAACTTTTGAGTTTTCTGCAGTACTTCGTAATATTTCAGACGTCAGAAAATCCTTCTTTGGAAAACGTCGTGAACTTATTGTAATACTTTCTTTTGATGATTTTTCTTCCTTATTTGATGTAGGATGGACCTGCTCCATACTCTGAGAATGCTTCATTCACTCCCTTTGGCCAAAGCTCACTCTTCGGTGGAGCAACTCCGAATGGCACGACTACGGAGCGAAATAAAAGTGTAGAAACAACAAGACCCAAATCTCCGCCATGGTTGGGATTGTGGCGATTTCGACGGGAAGATCGATCCACCCGCAAGTGCGTACCTCGACCCCGTCAGGACCTTTGATGATGGTAGGGGCATGGATATCTCTGCTTCGAGGGATGTTAGCAGCTCTGAGAGTCTTGACCGAGATGATGTTCACTGGAGATCCTGGGTCGATGAGTGTCTTCGAGAATTCAGCATGGGAGAGGCGGGCGGTTGTGAGAAGTCCCCAGCCTTGTCCTTCTGTTGGCTTCTCCTGCTTGGGCATTGTCTGTTCTTTGACTTCCTTGAAGGGTAGGCGCTTTCCCGACACTACCATATTGAGTGCTGCGAACATGTCTTTCCGATGTGGTTTCGAGAGACAGAGAGTCTCGCATAGTTGGTACATTATCTCCTCTACTCTCTTTTTCACTGGTTCCTCAGGGAGGGTGAATGCTCGAACTGGTAGAGGATCTTGGTATACTCCTTCGTTTCCTAGGTGTAATTCTCCGGACTCCACCTTGGCTTGGAAAATTCGCTTAAGGGTAAAGCAGTCCTTGGTAGGGTGAGTAGTGACTCGGTGATAGCGACAGTACCTTGGGCTTGCTACCTCTTCGGCTGTAGGAGGCTGTCGTATCGGAGGGAGTTCGATTGCTCCGTCCTGGATCCAGGTGTCTAGAAACTCTAGTACCTCCTCCATGGGAAACAGGTAGTCTGGTATCTCTGGTCTGGCTTTTTGCCTCCGCATATCCGGTTGTTGCGGACCTCCTTGGTTCATGTTCTTGCTCGGGGTCCCTGGATGCGTTACTTCTGTGACGGGGCCTTTCCTCTTCCCCCCTTCACTGATAGCGCCCATGGATGGCAAGTTGTTGTTGTATTGCTTGTTGATTAGCCTCCTATCGCCGCGAGTGACACGGGTCTCTTCGCTCCTAAGGGGTTTGGTCCTTTCTAACAGGGCGGGTGCAGTAGTGGCGGACCTCTTCGCAGCTTCATGGAGTTCGGAGAAGGTCTGAAAGCGGAGGTTCTCCAAGAGGGGTCGGTATACGGGAATCATTCCGTTGATGCAGAGTTCCACCAACTATTGTTCCGTGACGTTCGGGTCGTGGCAGTCGAGGGCTTGAATTCTGAATATCTTGACGTAGTCGTTCGGGTGCTCACTAGGTCTCTGGAACATTCTGCCGAGATCGGATAGTGTTATCTGCTCAGACACGAAGAAGTACTTGCGGTAGAACGCACTCACCATCTCGCCCCAGGTCCCAATACTGTTCGGAGCAAGATTATTGTACTAGGTATAGGCTCTTCCAGTGAGAGACTTCGATAATTCTTTGAGTCTCAAGACATGGTTGTATTCGTGTTCCCCTAGGGACTCCATAAATCGCGAGATGTGCTCATGTGCATTCCCAGTTTCGTCATACAAGGAGAACATGGGCGACATATATCCTTTGGCGAGGGCAATCCTCTGGACCTCGTGTGGGTACGGTGGCTGGTGTTGGTGGATAGGTAGCGCTATCTCTCTTTCTCGATTTCGTAGCAGCTTTTCCAAGTGACATAGCGGGATGGTTGCCCTCCTCTTTGGCGAGATTCTTCTGGGAGGGAAGGCGCTTCGTCATCTCGGATGTGGATAACGGTCGAGCGGGCACCTGTAGTAGCAGCGTCAGGGATTTCCTTGACTGGTGAACTTGACAACTTCGAGTTTAGAGTTTTGAGACAATCCAGGATTCCTAGCGAGTGTCGAATATCTTGTCTCGACTTTCTGCGAGGACGTCTTGTCGTCTGGCTAACTCCTCCATGGTTAATGCTCCCGATACTCCTCTTCCTTTCTCGGCGGTAGCGTTGGTCTTAGCTGTGGAGGAAGGGTTCTTTC
Source organism: Papaver nudicaule (assembly GCA_023529015.1). Classification (NCBI taxonomy): domain Eukaryota; kingdom Viridiplantae; phylum Streptophyta; class Magnoliopsida; order Ranunculales; family Papaveraceae; genus Papaver; species Papaver nudicaule. Next base: position 2,316 of record JAJJMA010216240.1, on the reverse strand, counting down.
CAGAGGTGTGGGTTGGAGCATTAGAAGTCACTGGGGTGATGGGGATAGCCGAGATGACAGGTGTTGAAGGGGGATTTTCTTGGGTAACAGGTATATTTGGCGTATTGCTGGATGCAGGTGGGTTGGTAGGTGCTGCATTAGAGGCTACAACACCGTCAGTTGAAGAGTTGGGGTTTTTGGTATCTGATCCCGACCTAAGTTCAACCATCTTCGAGAAAATTTTCTGGAACCGAGAGAATGATCTCCCACTGTGGTCGCCAACTGTGTTTACCTGGAAAAACAATGCACCGTCTCTGGGTACTTTCGTAGGGTTCGAGATCAAAGTCGAACAAGACGAGCCTAAACCAAGTCAATGGCCGTTCACGTCTTGCTTCGGTCTCAGAGAGGATAGAGGTTGATCTAGGGAGGGAAACAACGAAGAAACTTGAGATCAGGGATGTGTTTTGGGTGTAAGAGTTCAAGATTTCCGTCGTGAAGGTGACTGGAAATCTCCAAGGCTCGAAGTGTGTTGGTTGCTCAGGCGTGTTTACTCTGAGGCTCTGGTTCATTCAGGTGTTCTGGATGTCTGGTTGTTTCTGGATGATCTTCTTCCCTTGGAAGATAGAAGAGGCCTCTATTTGTAGTTTTGAACTCACCCTGATCTCTCGACAAAGAAGGTGGAAGTCGTGGAAGAGTGGAGGAGTGGAGGACATGGGTTGGTTTCCGTAACTGCCTGAGTTGTGTAGAACATGTCCACTCGCGCCATCTTCTCGTAACTGTCCACTATCTCTATCAGTTTCTTTCAACTGCCGTAGACCGCCAGACCAATACCCCTAAAGTTATCCCCCCGTGTGATGTTTTGATGTCTCGAGTGATACGCAGATATTGCGTAGTTGAGTTGAGTTGAGTCTGAGTCTGAGTAGAGTCGTATGACTAATTGTCATGACCAACGTGAGTGTGGTGCCTCCGAGACACGAGTATAGGAGCGTCCTTGGCTATTTGGGCAAGGCCAGGAGTTCATAGCGCCATTGGCTTGTGGCGCCATAGCCCAAGGGGTTACGGCCTTGGCCTTTGGCCAAGGCAACCTCCAAAGCGCTTGAGCGCTAACCTGTTATCATGGCGCCACGGCCTTGGCCTTTGGCCAAGGCCAACTCTTTGTGGCGCCACGGCCTTGGCCTTTGGCCAAGGCTAATTTCTAAAGCGCTTTTAGCGCTAGCTCTGTTATCATGGCGCCACGGCCTTGGCCTATGGCCAAGGCCAACTCGTTGTGGCGTTATGGTTCATGGCGCCACGGTCTTGGCCTTTGGCCGAGGCTAGTTTCTCGTGAACTCATGGTGGCTCATGGTTCGTGGTGCCATGCTATATGGCGCTATGACTTTGGCATTTGGCCAAGGTCAACTTTGTTGTAGCTGGTGCGTGCTGGCTATGCCTTGGTTATGACGTGCGTGTTTACGCTACAACATACTTGAAGTCATGGCGTGTTTATCCATGGTATGTTAGACCATCCTGAGTTTGGGATGAGGTCTGTTTAAGCATGTTTAGGCTGTTGTATGCTTCTCAGGGAGTTCTGGACAGGCCTAGAACTTCGATATTCCTGAGGTTTTCATTAAGACTCGAATGTTGAGTCGTATAAATAGGAAATCCATGAGGATGCGTCTCTGTTAACTCTTCACCATGTACCATATAGTGACCTGGTTCTGATGCCGAGGAATTCGAGGCGATGTCGACATGAAGCAGATTAATGGGTTTAATGTGTTGGTGAGATTATCAGTACTGCACTATGATATCATCCTCTCCACCGGGGGTTATAAGAGAGAACTCATAGAGAGTTTATTCAGCTTGTAGAACGGGTTGCGTTCTGAGCTATGGAGATGTGCCTGAATAAGCAATTGCCTCTAGGTTAGGCCTGTTTAGAGAGTGTTTTTATAATCTTGCCCCTCTCTCATTTTTCACCATCTACAGGCCCCTATAAATTAGGCTAAGCATGGACGTGAGCCTCCAAGAACTAAGCAAGGGATGACCGTGAGGCCCACATAGGTTAGGCAAGGGATGGGCGTGAGCCCCCAATGATTTAGGCTAGGGAATGACCATGGGCCTCCAAAGACCAAGCTAGGGCATGGCCGTGAGCCTCCAAAGATTAAGCAGGGGAATGGCCGCGGGCATCCAAAGATGAAGGCAGGAGATGGACGTGGGCATCCAAAGGTGAAGGCAGGAGATGGACGTGGGCATCCAAAGGTTAAGGCGGGGATGAATGCAAGGGACCCAAGAACTAAGGCGGGGATGGACACGGGCCTCCAAAGACCAAGCATGGGATGGACGTGAGATCCCCAAGGGTGT
>JAJJMA010216235.1:0-10661 GCA_023529015.1 Papaver nudicaule | reverse complement strand
CTTCCCTTCTCGTAGTGCGGTATGCCCACAACGTATTGTGTAACTGCTCACACCAAGCTCCTTTCTTGGGTCCCAAAGTTCTTTTCAGGTTTAGTGCGATGGTCTTGTTTGTGATCTCCGCCTGTCCATTACTCTGAGGGTAATTGGGTGTAGACTTCAGCTGCGCTATTTTGAAAAGTTCGAACAATTCATCCACATGCGTTCTAGATAATTGCGCCCCATTATCAAAGACTATTGCGGCGGGAATTCCAAATCTGCAAATGATGTTCTCAAATATGAAAGTGAAGACATCAATGTTTCTGATGTTAGCCATAGCCTTTGCCTCGACCCACTTGGTGAATTAATCCGTGGCCACTATCAGATATCTTCGCTTTTTGGTGCCCATCACTAAAGGTCCAACTATGTCTATTCTCCATTTCGCAAATGGCCAAGGACTGAGTACGGAATTTAGCGTCGTGGCTGGGGCTCGAATCCTTCGAGCATAACGTTGGCATTCCTCGCATCTTTTAGACATGCTTGCTGCGTCATTGTTCATGTATGGCCAATAATACCCCTGCATCCTTGCTTTGTGCGCCAAGGACCGTCCCGCATTGTGGTTTCCAGCGTCTCCATAGTGTATGGCGACTAAAATTTCATGGCCTTCCTTTCTGAACAAACACCTCAAAAGTGGCCCTGAGAAAGACCTTTTGTACAAAATTCCTTGGCGCAACTCGTAATTCCTTGCTTTTGACTCATTATTCCTTTCTTGTAAGTAATTTGATGGTCTTAGCCCTTTTTCCAACAATCGGCGTATTGGGATTCTCCAATCTTCTTCCTCGTCGACCATCATTTCACGGTTCTTTTCCGCTTCCTCAATAAGGTCTTCCAATGTGGCTCCGTCCTCCAAATCTTCTTCTGCGGTCGTTCGTTCCTTACTTGCTACCATGACTTCCTTTATCTTGATAGAGGGTTCATATATTCTGCCGATTTTGATTGCGGTGGTGGCTGGGTTTCTCATCATTGAGGATAGGAATACTAGTGCGTCTGCGTGGCGATTATCCTTCCTACATAAGTGTCGGAACACAATCTTTTCAATTCGGGAAGCGAGACTCTGAGCCAAGGCCATATACGCCATCATGTTTTCATCCACAGTATGGTACTCAAGTTCAATCTGCCTAATAACCAATTGGGAATCACTTGTTAGTCGTACGTCACTGATATCCAGTTCTATGATTAGGCGTAATACGTGAATTACTGCTTCGTACTCGACTATGTTGTTCATGTGTTCTTTAAACTCCAATCTGAAAGAGTGCACCACGCGGTCTCCTTCGGGGGAGGTGATAACAATACCAATCCCTGCTCCTTCTTTATTTATGGATCCATCAACAAACACTTCCCATCTTCGCGAGTTTGAAGGAACTAGAATGTTGTTGGGATCTTCTCCGTCTTCCTTGAAGCCTGGTATATCGTCAACGCCATCATCATTGTCTAAAGGTAAGTCTGCTAGGAAATCCGCGAGTACTTGAGATTTTCTTGTCGTGCGGGATTCGAAGATAATCTTGTGTTGCCCCAGCTGGGCATTCCATTTTGTTATTCTTCCTACAGCTTCCGTGTTACCAAGTACAGCCCCCAGTGGTGCTTTGGTGATAACACGAATGTAATTCGCGTCAAAATAGGTTCTCAACTTCTGACTAGCATGCACGAGAGCTAAAATGAGCTGTTCTAACTTGGTGTAGTTCTTCTCTACGGCGGATAAGGTTTTTCTCACGTAATAGATTGGTTGTTCCTCCTTTAGATTAGTTCGGACCAAAACCACACTTACCGCATTGCTTGTAGCCGCAATGTACAATGCTAACACTTCATCTCGCTCGGGATTCCGGAGAATAGGTATCGCAACAAAAGTACTCCTTTATTTTCTGAAATGCCTGCTCGGACGCATCAGTCCATGCAAACTTGCTCTCTTTTTTCAGTATGTTGAAGAAATGCTTGCATTTGTCTGATGATCTAGTGATGAACCTTCCCAAAGCCGCAAGACTCCCATTGAGTTTCTGAACTTCTTTTAATTTTCGTGGTGAAGGCATGTCTACGATTGCTTGGATTTTTGCTGGATCTACTTTGATTCCTCTTTTCGTGACCAAATATCCTAAGAATTTTCCTGATGTAACCCCAAAAGTACACGTGTCGGGATTTACTTTCATGTGACATTCCCTTATAGCCTGAAAAATTTCCCTTAGGTCGCCGAGATGATTGCCTGGCTTTTTTCTTTTAACGAGCATGTCATCCACGTATACTTCCAAATTGTGCCCTATCCATGGTTCAAAAACCTTGTTTACCAATCTTTGATATGTTTCCCCTGCATTTCTTAGACCAAATGGCATCCTTGTATAACAATACAATCCTCTTGGAGTGAAGAATGCGGTGTGTTCCTGATCCTTTGGTGCGAGTGCGATCTGGTTATAGCCCGAATAGCCATCCATGAAGGATAACAACTCGTGCCCCGCAGTTGCGTCGACAAGTTGATCTATGCTAGGTAGTGGATAACTATCTTTTGGGCATGCTTTGTTGAGGTTAGAGAAGTCTATGCAAATCCGTACACCACCATTCTTCTTTGGCACTACTACCATGTTAGATATCCATGTTGGGTATTTGACCTCCCTTATGAACCCCGCATCCAAAAGCTTTTTTAGCTCCTGCTCCACCGCATGTTGGTAGTTTGCGATATTTTCCGCAATCTCTGCCTGAAAGGTTGCGTTCCTGGCTCTATCTTTAACTCATGTTCCACCACTTCTGGATTTATGCCGGGCATATCTCCCATTTTCCATGCAAATATGTCTGCGTACTCAATTAACAATTTATGGAGTGCTTCCTCCTGTTCTCCCCCCATCAGAGTTCCAATCTTGATTATCCTGGGTGACTCCGCCGTGCTTATGTTTACTTCTTTGGTAAGTTCCACTGCGGAGAAAAGTGGCTCTGGTGCTCCTAGGAGGGGAGCGCTCTTTAATTGCTATTGGTATGCGTTTTGCCCTTCACTGCTTTCATTGCTTCCAGTTCGTCTAGGCTCATGCCTGGACATGACGTGCTCGGATATTCAATGTGATTTTGTGTGGCAGCAAGGATTTCTCTTGCGATGTTCGTAAGGTGTTGCTTTATTGCCATGTTCTTGCCTTTCTCTGCTTCCCTCCATGGACTAGACATTTCGTATCCTGGATCCGTGCGTACATGCATCAGGCTCTTTCCCTTAGATTCCTCGAGGTATTCGTCGATGACCATATTCTTACTTTCTTCCTTGCGGTACTTTCTGCCAATACGCTCTGCACGCTCCACATTCAATCTGATTTCGGTTGCATGACACTCCCTCGCTATGTCTTGGTCTCTTTTGATTTGCATTTCCCCTTGACTAGTAGAAAAACTCAAGTGCTGATGGTATGATGATGCAACTCCTTTCAACTGGTGTACCCACAACCTTCCTATTATGGCGTTCTACGGGGATGGTGCGTCTACAATGCTAAAACTGGTATTAACCGTCAAAGGTCCCACTTTCACTTCTAGTACGATTTCTCCTTTGGGCTTTGAGATTGATCCATTGAAACCGTAGATGGTGTATCGTGATGGAGAAAGCTGTTCATCCCTGAGATTCATCTTAAGGAATGCGATATAAAACATTACATTCAAGAAACTTCCGATGTCAATCAAGATCTTCTTCATATTCCATCCGGATATGGGGAGAGTTAAAACCAGTGGGTCGTTGTGAACTTCTATCTCTTGATCTACATCGGCTACTGAGGAACTTAATGGCGTATCCATCCATCCCTCCCATTGTTCTACAGCCTCTCCGTTCATGCTAAAGACTTCATGACTTTCCATTCGCTTTCGGATAATATTTATGCTTTATCTTCCTGCATTATCTTTAACTTCACTGTGAACTTGAGAATCATCTTAGTTAGGTTTATTCCCTTAGTTTTATACCGGTTTCATCCCCAAGGATTAGTAATGAAACTGCTTCTTAGAATGTTCAAGGGATTGGCCCCCCAATCACTCAAAACCATCTTAGCCATTTGTTAAGTAAACAATACCCTGACATGATCTTTTTATCAGAAACAAAAGCAACCCTTAGTGTGATGGAAAAAGTAGCTAGAAAATTTAAGTTCCATGATTGGTATTTAGTTCATAAAATAGGCAAATTTGGAGGTTTCATGATGGCTTAGCACAATAATGTCTCTGTTAACTGCATTTCTTTTCATAGTAACATATTCTTATATGATGTTGTTGATAATTATAATAATTCATGAAAACTGATATGTATGTATGGTGCTCATTTTGCTCAACAAAAAATTGAGCAATGGGAAAGGATTTGTGATTTCAGTCATCATAATAATCAACCTTGGATTGTTATTGGTGATTCTAATTTCATCCTTCATATCCATGATAAGCAAGGAGGAAATAGTGAAACCTCTGCTGCTGTTAAGTTTATTCATAATAACATTAATAAATTAGGTTTAATAGACCTTTGTTATAGGGCCCAAGGCCCATGGATGTGCGGTCCATATAGGTTTTCCCTTAACTGGATATAAAGGAACCTATGAACTAGTACTACACGATATATCTAATAAGATTATCCCTAATCACTTTATCAGACACGATACTCTAACCTAGCAGCCGCCTAATTGGAAAGCAACAACAATTGTTCTTTTTGAACAAAAACCGCAACCCGATTTCATTATCTCGAACAAATAAAAAAAGAAGGATTCATGAACAGCGTAAAAGAACTATGAATCTGAAGATTCAATTACCAAATCGAATGGAAAATATAAATTTTACTTCTCTTAATTATCTATTTTGTCTTCTTATGAAACCTTATGGTCAGATTTATCAAGTCTTCTACTTTGATGGGTGGGTCACTGTTTATTTTCTTTTTAACATGATGAATCGGTGATATACATGAACCATGTTTTTGAAATCAATATATATATTCTAATATTCACTAGCACATGCCTTATAATGGTTGCGTCGTCCGCCACTACCCATCGTCTTCTATCTATCTACTGATTTGTATTTCCGATAGAAAATTTAAGCTCAGATCTGAACTCACGACATTAAGTTGTCCATTACCCATATAATCGATTTAATTTTCCGTTACTTTCAAATTTTCGATTTAATTTAAAACCACAGCTTCATGAAATTCAATTCTTGAAAATGAATCTGAAATCTAATTGAGTTTATGTTCTGATAATATTTTCAGCTAATCATGTCTCTACAAGAGCTAAAGCCAATGAAGTACATGTTGCTGAACCAACAATGAACAAAAGCATCAACGCCAATTTTTCATCGACGCAAGATTTTAGTTATCATCAATATGCCAACCCCCTTCACATATCCCGGTAATTTGCATCTTTGTCGGCTTGTTTTTTCAATCAGACTCGCAAGGTATTCCATAAGCCCTTAACTAGTTATTTATGGACAGCAGCTTGCTTAAACTAATTAGTCTGCCATGTTTGTTTTCATCTCATGTAAATCAAGTACACATGCCTTATGCTTGATTTTATTCTACATGATACACATGATTAGTTAATTCATAGTTCTGCTATGATCCATATGCAAACTCCGTATTTCAATAATACACTTTTTCGACGCCATTTGATTACCTCATCCGTTGTTTTTGCTGTCATCACATTCTACCATGAGGTTTAGATCTAAAGTTAATTGATTAGACCAGAATGTTAGGCCTGACTTATCGTTGTTAGACCTGTTTGGACAGTAGATTTGCTAGATATTTCCCTGTCAAATATACTGTTTGGCCTGGTACTATTCCGGTTATGGGTTAAAGATGCTCTTGCTGGTCCCTAAGGACATAATTGACACCAAGTGTGTAAAAGTCAGACTAGTATCTGGCGTAGAGAAGTAGCTTCTGGCCACACTAGTAGTGGCACTAATTTCAAGAAAACACTTAAGAATCTCGCCAATAAAAGGATGCTGACGGAGTTGCATTTTGTTTTAGCGGTGGTCTACCTGACATTGGTTCAAGCAATGCAAGGCTAGTTCCAAAGTAGTTACGAGCTACAAAAGGTATCAGGGAACTCGAACAAGAATCTCATTATTGGGAAGAAAATGATCTTATTATTGACGTCAACTCCGCAATTCCAGGCTTTCATGGCATAAAAGACGTTGCCGCATCATTGATATACCTGACTTTGCTTGTGCCTAAACATTTAGTTTTTGTTTTATGGCTTACTAGACCTGATTGTAAATGGTTTTGTTAGATGCTCTAAAGTACGTTATAAGTCTTCTTGGTCTATTATTTTCTTGTTTAGCTAAACATGTTGACCTTATTGACGTTAGAATCATGGATTATTTGTAAGTATTTATCTTTCAATTGTTATGATTTTTTTTTTACGATAATCTGTTGTTTAGCACGTGTATCAGAATGTAAAGGATGTCATTCTAATAAAACAAAAATTCTCGAAAGTACATGAGATATATTGTTCATCTGTATGACATTCCTGTGTGATATACTTAAAAGAATGTCTCTAAGAGAAATCACATGTCTATTTGGTAGTGGAACCACCTGCACTATCCTAAGAAATGGAAAATTCTTTGTTGATTTCATTCATTTTGTAGGGGGTAAAAACCCCTCGGAACACGTGTCTCGCATCCAGGAAGTTTAACTATGCCGAAAGGAATGACAGTAAGGTTTCGGACCAGACCGAAGAAGAAGCCGTTGCACACGAGCGAAGTAGAAGACTCGGAGGAAAAGGATTCGGACTACGTCAAAGGACCGAAGCTCAAGGTTCAGCCTCGGGGCATAAACCGCCTTACTCGACAGGAACTGACACCACCACGATTGAGTCTTTTGTCTTTATTAGCTGTAAACCACCCAAGCTCGGCCTATATAAGGCGAGCTTGGAAAACGTTGTAGGGGTTAGATTCTCGCTGGATTGAGCCTAAGTAGCAAGAGAGAGATTAGGTTTGTAATCTCCTCTGGTTCCTTAGGGTTTTCTTCATGTAATCTCAGCATTGAAATAGATAAGGATTTCTTGTATTCAGTCTTTATAGTTTTATTCGATCTTTAAGTACTATTCATAGCATCTTCGATGCAGTTCTTGAGGTCTTCGGACTGCTAAACCACAACTAAACATTGTATGTATGAGTAGATCTGATGGATGTGGTACCTCGAGTACCTATGCAGATTTTCTACTCGTACACATTTTGTGACTACGATGATTGGATCATCGAAAGTAATAATTGGGCGAAGTACTGCTCAAATCTTGTTGCCAGCGGCACAAGGTTTAAAGTCAAAGAAGCTCTATAAGCACTTAGAGCTAACCACACCTTTGAGTTTTAAGGATATTCATTCAAATGGCTATCATTTGAAAATTCGCTGGGACAATGGAACCTTATGTTACTTCTAGTGAATGCGGAAGGAAGCGCATCTTAGAGAAACTATTAAGTCACTCTAGTGGATTGTACATCACCACTATTAGGATTATTGAATCCCATATTGTTTCCAACGACGAACTGTTGGCCAGTGACTTATACAAGCTTTGGCACTACCGACTAGGGAATCCAGGCCATGTGATGATCTGTGTTTTAAGATGGGCCGTACATGTGCCTATTACGCCTCCACAACGTACTAAGATGGGTCCACATGGACGATTAAGTATTTATGTTGGATACGAATCCCCAACAAATATCCGCTACAAAGAACCTTTGACAGGCGACCTCTTTACCACTAGAATTATGGATGGTCACTTTACTGAGACATCCTTCCCGTCGTTAGGGGGAGGTAAGGAAAAGGATTTCCTAAGGTAATGACATGAATTGTCGTGGTGTGTTTCCCATGTTGTCTCATATTGATCCCCGCACTTCATAATGTGAAAGTGAGTGAAAACCGATTTTTCGATTTTCAGGATGTACACCGATATCGCTAAAGTGAAAAGATCAAACATACCAATTGCAAGCGTGTCTGCAAGGTTACAAATCCTTAAATAAGGATATGCATCATAAGTGCTGCAACTACATTTTGTGGAAGTGTAGTTGAGGTCGTGGCTCCAAAAAAGGAAGTCGGAGAGACCACCTGGTTCGATTGATGCTCACCTAAAAAGGAAGTAGGTGAGTAAGGCACAATTTAACTATTTATATCATCTGAACTAATCTTATAGAATTATCTCTGAATATGTCCATGAATCAAAATGGAGGACGCTCCGAAGTTTTAAATGATTCTAGAGAGCAATGAAATCCAAAAGGATTATGAGAGTGTACATGAGTTGATGGAAGGATCATGCGCGCATAGTGATGATATAATTCAGTTGCTCCAGAAGTAGAGCACGATTAGATCGAACCATGCTCTATATTGTTTAGATTCAAACGAAGAGCATATTTGGCCTACGCAATCCAGGAAGAACTTAGTTCTCTGACAAATATACAGGTATTTGGTCTGGTAGTGATAACCCACCGAGTGTAAAGCCTGTGGGACATATATGGTTATTTGTCACAAAGTGGAGTGAGAATAATTAATGAAGTCTTAAAGTTTAAAGACTCACCTTGTGGCGCGAGGTTTCTCTCACAAACCCCTGGATCGCTTATTCACTTGTAGCGAACATCATGATGCCCTGCTAATTAGATTAGCTTGGCAGTTTCAGAAGAATTTGAAATGCAACTTGTGGAAGTGGTTACATAATATCTCTATGGGTATCTTGATATAGAGATATTCATGAAAGTGCCAGATGGCCTTCCATTGCCCAAAATCAAGTAACTCTAAACCACCGAGTGCGTTTGCAATTAAGTTGAAACGCTCACTTTACGGATTAAAGTAATCCGGGCGGATGTGGTATACCCGTCTAAGTGATCATTTGATTGGGAAGGGATATACAGATAGTAAATTGTGTCGTTGAGTGTTTTGAAAGGAAACAAGTTCCGGATTTGCAAATATAATTTTCTATGTCGACGATATGAACATAGTAGGTACTTTTGACGAAGTAAGAGAAAACAAAAATTATTTGAAATTCGAAATTGAGATGAAAGATCTTGGGGAAACTCACATGTGTCTAGAACTTGAACTAGAACATCGAGCTTGTGAAATATTACTCCACCAGTCATCATATGTCCATAAGATATTCAGGCAATTTAATATGGACAATGTGCACCCGGCTAGCACTCCCATGATTGGTCGAACTTTAGATGTACGTAAAGATCCATCTCGTTCATAGGAAGGAGACGTAGATGTGTTGGGAGACAAATATCCCTACCTAAGTCAATAAGCGCATTATTGTACTTAACACAATGTACTCGACCAAAATCTTGTTCTCAATGAACTTGTTAGCTAGATGTAGCTTAGCGCCAACGGAACGTCATTGGAATGATATCAAGAATATCTCTAGATACGTAAAAGGAACCATTGACATGGGTTTTTTCTTATCCCTATGAAGACGCAAGTAGAGTCTTCTAATGCAATTGCAAATTGTATTGTACTCCCATGATTACATGTGAAAAGTATAGGACTAAAGGAATTGTCCGACTCCCATGATTGCAAAACTGCGGAGATGTAAAGAACTTGTCTGATTGCGTAAGACTAAAGGAAGTGTCTGCCTGTATTGGACTAAAGAAGTTGTTCAAACTCCCATGAATGTATTGTAGAATACAAATTGTCCTACATTAGGGGGAGCACCTAGTGGTAAGTTGTACTCTCTTTCCCTTCATCAAAGTTACTTTTTCCCACAAGATTTTGTTACTCAACAAGGTTTTTAATGAGACAACTACAATACCAAAAGTGCACTCAAAAAGTTGTTGATTATGAAGAAACAATAATCTCTTCTTCAACGTAAGTAATCAGGGGGAGACATGGTAGACTTACAAGTCATCACCTATTTTCACTTTCGAAAATCTCATGACTAATGAAACTGTCTAGAGATTACCCAGAATGAAATCAGGGGGAGATGTCGACATCAAGGGGAGGATCAAAGGATATGATGTCGACATATATTGATTCAAAATGTGAAACTGTTGTAGATGGTGGAAAATGAGAGAGGGACAAAATCGTAAAACTCCCCTCTAACTACGCCTTATCTAGGGGCAATCGTCTATTCAGGCACATCTCTATAGCTCAGAATGAAACCTATTCTATGAGCTGAATGTACTCTCTATGAGTTCTCTCTTATAACTCCCGGTGGAGAGGATGATATCATAGTGCAGTACTGATAACCTCACCGGCACGTAAACCCATTAATCTGCTTCATGTCGACATCGCCTCGAATTCCTCGATATCAGAACTAGATTGCTCAATGGTAAATGGTGAAGAGTTAACAGAGACGCATCCTCATGGATTTCCTCTCAAAATGTAACTCAACATCCGAGTCTGACTGAAACCTCAGAAATACCGAAGCTCTAGGACTGTCCAGAGCTCTCTGAGAGGCATGCAACAACCTAAACACACTTAAATAGACCGCACTCTAAACACAGAATGGTCTAATACACCATGGATAGGCACACCATGACTTCAAGAGCGCCATAGTACAAGAACGCGCACCATAGTCAAAGTAGCATGATCAGAACGCGCCAGCCGCAGCATGGCCATGGAGTTTGAATATATTGAAACCCTTCTTATTGGATAATCGTGATACTTCCCAAAAATCGAAATTCTTGATCAATGGAGGAACAATATCACCGTTTTTATTCAATAAGATACCAAA
>JAJJMA010216234.1:0-17050 GCA_023529015.1 Papaver nudicaule | reverse complement strand
TTGAGTTAGTTTCGATGTTACGAGTATAGAAGCCGTTTTAGTTGTGAGAGAGCTGGCCGCGGACGGCAGGCTTCCTTACGGAACCCCATCTGTGCTCAGTGCTAATGCAACATCTTTACTATCACCAAGACAGTACATACCGGGAGTCCGGTACCGCGAATCATGATCGTTTTTTTCAATTCCTATATTGATTCTTGATGATCTGGTAAGCATGGACACGGATCTGCTGGTTGATTAACAGAACTAGGGTTTCTTTACACTTCACTACGGAGAGAGGATAAAAACGAATAAGAGAAAAAGCTTTCCTACTTATACGGCACAGAAATCCGCCGGCTTAGATTAGGGTCGATTGAAATCGTTGATTGGATGTCATTATTGGATCCAAGGGCCAATACGTATTTCCTAGCTGACCAACAAATCTTGATATAGAGGTTTCGATTTTGTGATTCACACGTGTAAGATGTTTATAAATAATGTTGGATCGTTTTCCAGAAAGGTTGCTGAGTAAACACCTACATATATAGAACTCTTAGAATGATCAATGGCCAAGGCTGCGATGAACAATATTCTTTACATAATACTCCCTCCATCCCACATAAATTGAGCTAGTTCTATTTTGATTTTGTCCCACATAAATTGAGCTAGTTCCATTTTATACCATGAACTTTCAAAACTACCCTTTTTAAGTCAAAGGAAGAGTGGTCCCATGAGAGAGAGTGGAGGTAGAATAATAACAATAGTTCAGGGTAAACATGAAAAAAAAATCTCTCTCTTCCTTGCCTTAAGAATTGTGCAAATCCAAACTAGCTCAATTTATGTGGGACGGAGGGAGTATTAAAATCTCTATCTTAAATCAAGAGAAGACGGGAAACGACTAGAACTATATGTTTCATGCAAAATTTAACCGGTCAACGGTTAATTGTCAGGATGTCTGGTAAACTAAAAAATGTCAAGCGAGATCTATTTAACAGTCAAGGTAAGTCAACGACCCAATGCATGAGAAACATGTTCTACGACCCAGACCCTAATTTGATCATAAAGTTTCGACCTTTTTACAAAAAATCTCTATGTAATTTGATCAACTCTTAAATATTCCTAGCATGATCACGTTAATTTAAGTTCCGTAAACAAGATAACTTATCATCATCAAAAGGTGAAAGAAGGCGAATGGGGCAATTTGGATGATCATTTTTTTTTTTTTGAAGAAGAATTTATTAAAGAAGAAGAATGTACAAGAAGTTTCCTCTTACAAGGGGTAAGAAGAAACAAAAACAAAGAAAATACATTCAAGAAGTTTCAAAGAAAAATATGATCCCAATTATGTAGAAATATGCTAGAAAACCCGAGCAAACTATCTTTGAAAACTGATGCTTATGAACTGGTCCACGAGCACAAAACCAATAAAATTAGTCATGCATCGAGAAGGTGGATTGTCAACCTCGTGTATGTTCATGCAAAATGAAGTATGTGTGAGACATTAAACAGTAACAACTCCTGCAATTTGCATGTCTCTGTGTAGCTATAAATAAAAATAAGTTGGTTGTAGAGGGCAAATAAACTGTGTTGGATACTTATATTTATGTTTCACGATACTATACAAGGCCACTAAAGATTAATTGTTGAGATGCCGGAGAAAACTGATTAAAATGAAAAGCCATGTAAAAAACGTAAGTGTAGTCTATTTGAAGAGGGTGTTTCCATTTTTATATGGAGGGTTCAAGTTGAAGCCTTACAAAGGCAAGATTCTTTCGTCGAGCTATCTTTCTCAATGGCACATGAAAAATTCCAATTATTTGAGTTCTTACAAACTTACAATACAAAAAAATAAGGCTTGGGGACCTGGTAATTGAAATTACAATTGCATAATGGGACACCATTTTCAATTTGCCTCATTTCACATGAAGGTTATTGGGAGGGACTAGCTATATATTGTAATTTACAATGGTATTGGTCTAATTCGAATCAATGGAGACTCTTTCTAAAGAAAGTTTTAACTCCTTACCAAAGGGGATATTATAAGCAAAAGTTCGCATTAAACAAGAAGAAACAAAGATCTTTTAAGGCAAAAATATGCAGTAATTACAACAGTCTTGAACATAAAATTATTTTATGTGACTTTCTATTTAGGAGAGACAAACAATTCGGATTTTCTCTCTAGGCGATTTTTGGTTTTCAAAAAAAAAAAAAAAAATTGCCACCTAGGGTTTTTTCGTTCTTGATCACCTTAGGGTAATTCAGGATGGATAAAACTTCAGATTCTCAGGCTAGTATGAATAATACCTATGCTGATCGTGTTAAGGGTAAAAAACCCTATATGATATGTCAAGAACAGAAAATTATTTCATGGCAAATTTAAGAAGGAAATAGACATCAAAACTAATTTTAGTAATACATGTGGCTGAGACTCAAGATCTGTAGTTTCTCTCTATAGACTTGAAATGATGAAAAATTATTACAAAGCAGGGTTGTGTTTATTTAAACTGAGGATGCAATCAGCTGTAAACATGTGAGGAAATTAAATGGTATGCTGTATGAATAAGCTAATTAACTTAATTGGCTTTGACGGATATAAATGGCAGTTCATCTGCAATACTATTGCGGCATATCGGCTTCGTGCAACTGCATATATTGTTGATTATCATCCCATCACCACCGCTACTAAACTCATTTTCCTAGTTGTTACATGATGAATACAGCCCGAGTCCAAGCCCATTTTACACTTTAGAGAAGAAATATAAGTGTGCGAATGCATTGTTGTTGTTGAAGATGTTGAAACCGAGCATGCTATAGCCGTGATGATAATCATAGATTGAGAGATCTATTGTTGTTTTCTTAGGGTTAGAGTTTGCTCCTTCACTGTAGAGACGACAGTGAAAATAAAAAGGAAGCAAACTTTGTTATATATAAGGCTCAGAGATGTACGCGCTTAGATTAGGGTTTGTTGTGATCGTTGATTAGTTTCTATTAATTCAACGGCCAGTTTGTACTTTCTGGCTGACCCTAGATTCTGACCGGCATATTTATTCGATTGACGGTTAGATGAAAGCGGTCTTGGCTTTGTATACGGATATTGTACGTGAAGGTAAGTAAATATAGCTACACCTTTGGATAATCACTTGTATGGTTATGTATATCATAATTTGTTTTCTTCTGTTGCTTTTCTTCAATTAAAAGAATGTTTCTTTAAAAAAAATTAGCTAACCAATGAGGAAAAGTTTGTGACAATAGATGCTTACAGGCTCCTTGAGGAGAGATATTAAAATCCAAAGGAGTATATCTAGACATGGATGTTACCTTTTACATGTAAAGTTTCAAAATCATAGAATGTGGTAACTCAAGTATCATACAATCATAGTCGAGTATAAAGCGCCCCTGAAGAAGTTGCTGCTAAAGTTTCCAGCCTCATTAATTAGTTGTGGCGGAAGATGTTCTTGAGGAAACTAAGGAAACAAGTTTCCACCAAAATAGAGCCATGACGACCAAACATTAGATAGCCCGAAAATAAACATTTTACAAACATTTATGTTATTGTTTACAATCCTTGTGAGGGAAAATTTATGATACCAAATTTCTCAAACAAAAACAAGATTATGCAAACAGAAAATTAAGGTAGATCTAAGGTGGGAAATACAAATTGAGACTAAATTTGTAATCATTACACACTGCTACTAGTATTCACAAACAAAAAGATCCCTAAATGTCACCGGTCTTCATGGCAAAAATAGCATCTATTATTTCTACCTTTGCCTCCCACAATTGGATAACTTAGTTTCCTCCACTAATAGGTGCATGCCAATTGAATCTCTACTCTTCCTTCATCGCTGCTTATTTCAATCAAGTGGATTGGAACCTCATCATTGTTGACCGCTCCCTCCATTCATCAATAACTGCATCATTCTGTATTCCCAACACCCCTCTCCATGTCAATCAGTAGATGATTTGTGGATGAACAACTTAAGCAAATCAATTTCTTCGCCTCCATTTATCACCATCTTAGACTGATAAATATGAAACAGATGAAGACATGGAAAAGTTTGATACCAAATTTTTGAGAGGAAAAATCATGACGCTTATATTGTTATGTTGAAAATGTTTGAATGGTCATGCTTTGGTTGTGATAAAACTAAAACAAATTTGTTGGATCCATTGAAAACTTATCTCCTGCTACGAAGTTCACCTTTCATCATTAACGAGAGCACACCAACAAAAACTTAAATTTCGGATCTATTCACTATTCAATAAAATCTGAACATCAAAAGACCCACAAGTTGTGATGGTGTGCAGATCTATTGTCTTAGAGATTTTGGGTGAGGAAGAAAGAGAGAAAAACGTGAAGAAGAGGCGGAGAAATATTGAAACTAGGGTTAGGTTTTCTATTCCTCTTTGGTTTATATACTCTTCAGGCGGTGAGTTGGAATCTCAATGAAATTTTTAACAACGAGATCTATGGTCTTGATTTCGGATACGTGAGTTTCTCACATGCTCAATCATGCCTAGTTAATGAAACCTGGGCCTGAAAGCGTGATCGTAAGTCGCGACTCTTCTTTTCAACCGGTTAGCTAGATTCACTTTTGCTTTGGTTCACTCGACTTTCGATGATGCCTAAAAAAACACTTTTGTTGATGCTTTTTCCGTTAATCCACAACTTCTTTATTTGTAGATGAAAAGCTTGCTAGGTTGCATCAATTGATGTCCTGGTTTGGGTGTTGCTAATTTAAAAGGAATACAAATTAGCTAGGGTGTTCTCATACTTCGTAACTCTCACAACTTCAAAATTTTGCATATCAGGTCAGGGATTCCAAGTCTCGGACTCAGGAGCTATTCTTCATGGATTCACTTCCCGGAGTGTTCGTTTACTCGATCAATTATGTTTATATATATCTCATTAACACCAAAGAGAACGAAAAGTAGAATCAGCAAAACAGTCCCATAAAGGACTGCTGAAACTAAAACGTCCATCCTGGTGAGTTAAAAAAGATAGAGATTCTCGAAGGTGATGGCGGTGTTGGTACCGTTCGTCGTATTGTATAATACCCTGACGGTTAAACAGTACAATATCTACGGTGATCACTTCTATGGTGATGCATATCATATTTTGTTTTAATCTCATGTTGCATTTTAAGTATCAATCAATAGAATATTGTTTTTCAATATTCTTGCTAACAAACGAGGATATCTGGACATGGATGTTACATTTTACATGGAGAATTTCATTATCAGAGAATGTGCAAATCCATGTTTCATACAATCCATAGCAATGATTACTGCTGAAATTTCCAGCCTCATCAGTGTTGAGGGTCTTCAAAACATGGCTAAAGTGTGTGGTAGAACATGTTGAGGCGAATTATTGGAGCTTCATATAAACTTCCGCCAAGCTAGAAATCGTCAATTACAATGCCCTTGCACTGTTTTATTTCTATTCGACAAGGAAAAAGACGGGGAAGACTGTAAAGTCCTCATCTCAATGTTTTTGATCCTCATTTACATTTAGATTGGAGAACATGTGAAATTATCAGTTAAAGAAGGTCAACATTGGACGTTGTCATTGCGAATGCAATTATCGATCTTAGACCAGCAAGTGAACTAAATGTTTATATTTTCCAGAACCAACAAACACGCATTTAAGATGTGGCAAACACCATTTCAAATGGCGGTGATACACCGAAAATTTGTTTTAGTACTGCTATATCAAATGGGCATTGAATAACTGGACAAAGAAAAAATAATTTTGGTTTTTCATTGTTTCAATTTGAAGTTGTCACTCCAGTTGGTGGTATCCTGAGGATTAATCAAATTCTGATTCCGGTGGTATTCAGTTTCAAACAAATCATAGGAAGTCAAAAACCAATGTAGAGAGAAAAAGGCGGAGACTCTTAAGAACTAGGCAAAGAGGATCCCATATATTTTGATGCTAAATTTCTCATTAAAACAACAAATTTGAAGTGAGATTTAAGGCAGAATTAAGCGGATAATATAGATTAAGACTGAATATAGGTGAACTTTAGAATTAGAAATAGCAACTATTTAAACATTTTCTTAATCTCACTGGCCTCTCATAAGGCAGCTTTTATCATCCTCAATTGTCTTGCCTTTAAATGCATCTAGCCTCTTCCTCCCATAGTTGGATACGTTAGAGGAATTCAATTAGCAATTGTTTCTTTGCGACTCTCAATTGCTGTTTCAATCAACGATTAGACTCTCATCAATGAGAACGTCAACTCCATAAATAACTCCATCATTTCTTGTATTCCACCACCCCTCTTATTCTCCATATCAATCAGTCAATAATTTAATCAGGATGGACAACTGCGCTCGACTCAATTCCTTCATATGTGCTTTCCTAGGGTAATGAGTACTTCAGGACGTGAAGAATCTTTTGTTTTAGACTGATAAATATGATACTGATTCTTTCATGAAGAAGGTTGATAGTAAATTTTTGAGAGGAAAAATCATAACGCTAGTATTGTTGTTGTTGAAAATGTTTAAACTGGCCATGCTTGTCTCCTGCTGAATATGAAGTTGCATCTGCCATCATTACAGAAACAAGCATCACTGATCATTTAGTGTTACACAGATTCTTAATTAGAGAATCTCAACATAAAGGAACATAAAATCAATATTCGGATCTATTAACTATATTCAACAGAATCTTAACAGCAAGGAATAAGAACAAATCAAGAAAACTACATACCTGTAGACAAATTATGGTTGATAATGAATGAATGAATGATTGAGAGAGTGACTGTGCAAATTCTATAACAAAATCTCAACATCCAGATCTATTTTTTCATTTCAGTGAGTTTGGGGGAGGAGGAAAACAGAGACGAAAGCAAGAGATGGAGGCGGCAGATTTGTTACTAGGGTTTGGATTTCTATTTGGTTTATAAACAAGCCCTGAGTTAGACTCTCAATGATATTTCTCACTTGCCCTTGTCTCAAGTCAAATTCGGACCTCGGTTAGGTAAATGCCTGGTTTTGCTGCAAATTCGGTGTGTGGGAAGGAATTCCAATTGAGAACCGGGAACACTGCACTGCAGCTCTACCTCATCCTATCGAGGAGAAAGCTTAACTGTTCTGTTCAACTATTTGTTATTTTGAGATATGTAATCTGGGATTTTCAGGTTGGAGTTGCATGAGCTGATTAGATATCTCAAATGTTTTGATTACAAATAAGCCAATAACCTCAATAAGTGAGTAGCCACTGAAGAGCGCATGTTTGGTTCTTTACGTCAACTTTAGCATCATGGCCTTTTTACAGGCATCATTGGCCACTGAAAGTGTCTATTTTTTTATCTCAAAGCTTGCTCGATAGCCATCGAGATTTCCCCAGCCGATTTGTGTCTGGTATCATGAATTCTACAATTTCTTTCTTTCCATGTTTCACACATGATGTCATAAGGCAGAAGAGGCCATAACATATCACCGAGAGGAATTTTGTTTGCTCATGCAGACTGCATAGCGCCTATTTTGATGATACTCAGTGGTACCTTACTGGGCCGAATTATATATAGTTGGCCCAGTCAAAATTTTTGCTCACTCAATCACCACAATGATTCACTCTCTCCACAACAAAAATTTGAAATTACATCCCAAGACGAATATGTCAAGTTACTCATCATTAGGCCTGTCAATATCTATCCGGTATCCGGAATCCGATTCCGGATATTCGACATCCTATAGGATTTTATCCGTTGTAACGGATAACGGATCGGATAACGGATATGTTATCGGATTATTTTTCTTAACGATATCGGAATCAGATTTAGCCCCATCCGATTCGTTAATATCCGATACCGATACCCCAGGGATGTACTAGTAATTTCCATCTCCCAGGGTATATATCCACCGCATAGGGTGTATCGAAATCGAACCATCCTATCCTCTCTTCTTCAGCGTTTCTCTCTTCTTCTCTTCTCTTCTCTTCTGTTCTTCTTTTTCTTTTCTTCGTGTTTTTCCCTGCTGCACCTTCTCTCCATTAAACAATCAATACAAATTCTTGAGGTGTTTTAATCTCCAATCGCCAATCAAACGATCAAATCTTGAGTTTCCATCATAACAAATTAACAACAGGGAAAAAACTAAACCCTAACCTTCAATCTTTTTGTCGATTAAGCCTTCCATAGCAGTCTCTGATCTTAATTCATGGATGAAATTAAAGAGAAGAAGATAAATAAAGAGAAGAAGAGGAAGGTTGAAGTAGAAATTGGTCTTGTCGAAACCCTAGAAGCAGAAACAGTTGCACCGAGAAGAAGAAAAAGAAGAAACAGAAAGAAATTGAAAAAGAAGATATAGTAATTGAAACCCCAGAACCAGAGAATAAGAAGAAGAAGAGAAAATCTGATGAATCACCAGAAGCAAAATCAATCAGATCTGATTTTCTTTTGTCATTGATTCTTTCTAGTTAAAGATCTGATTTTTATTATTGATTGTGAATTTGATTTTTGTGCTTTTATATGCAAAATCAATCAGATCTAGATTTTAGGTTGAAATTGAGAATGATGGGCTAAAGCTGTCTTGGATTGAATCCCTTCACATGTCTGATTTAAAGGTGAATATTAGTTGTATTCTTAAAATGGTTTTCCTCTTTCGTTTGTTTGGTGCTCATTTTCTTCTTCAATTCAGCTGCAGAAGATGACTGAAGATGAAATTGAATAATCTGAAGCTGCATTCGAGATTGAATGATGATTCAGGAACTTGGGTTATGCTCAATTGTTGTTGAATGGGTGTTTGAATGTGTGGTTTTTGAGGATGAGTTCGATCTGACTGCTGGTTCTGTGAGAAATTTTGGATTTGAGCTGTCAGATTTGTGTATCCGACGAAACAGAGAGGATGGTGTTGTGTTTGTGTGACTAACACGCTGATGTTGCTAAGCAACCGGATTTTAGCGGATAAATATCCGATATCCGATAGCTTAACGAATCGGTATCGATATTGGTTTTTCAGATCCTATAGGATATTATCGGATAACGGACCGATAGTCTTAACACTATCGGAATCGGATTTCCCAATATCCGACGGATATTTATCCGTTGACAGGCCTACTCATCATCATTATCACAAAAGGAAAATTTTATGGTATATTGGAGAATTTGCATCACCTAAGATTATATAAGAAATTTTGATACGTGCAAATTGGTAATCTAGGTGCATTGGACAAGTCTAGATAAATCTTTATTTTATTTTATTTTTTAAGTTTTAAAATCAGATCACTGGTATCATCACCTATTGACTTGACTTTAGGTACTGCAATCTGCAGATATCTATGGAAGACAAGTAGGAATAGGAAGATAACTAGAAGGATGTTTTGTTTTGTTTCATGATAAACAGCAAAAACGTATAAGAAGAATTGACTAGAAAGTATACGAAATGTGAAATGTGTGCTCAAATCATCATACCTTATGTATTTATTACAATATACAAAACTTATGAACTTGTTATACAAACATTTCAAGTCATTATACTCTTTACTCTAGTAATTTTCTCTTGAAATCAATCATCAACTACCTTTTCTACAAAAGCAAATCAAGTCATTTTTATTAATGTTTGATTGTAAAAAAAGAATTGTTTAGTGGGAAGTTGGAGGAATCCAAAGGTATGCCAACACTGTTACGATAACGGAAATTGTTATGATAAGACACAAAATCAATTAGATATGCAAGAGAATGGCATCTTGATGTTGTCAACACTATTAAAATGTTCTTTTAAATCTCTATTTTCCTCATTTATGTGTTCTTTGTTTTTAATTATTTTGAGTTTCAGATTCAATCCTATTTTTCTATGCACAGTGGTGTATGCAAATTCTAAGGTTTATTTACTTTAGGGAATTAGCATGAAATTAAAATCAAACTAACTAGAGCTTTATCTTGGGCTGCAGAGCTGTGTGATTAAAGCCCTCACTGATTACCTCACAGCTTTGTGCATAGGCATTCCTAGTTTCTTAATTCAATGTTGTAAGTACAAGGTAGTACAAAAAAAAAGCAACATACAGTAACTACTATTTCCAATGAAAATCACTATTTTCCATTAGAATTTAAGTTTGATAATCCCCTTCTAAATTCTGGGGAAGGATCCCATGACATGGTTATATTGACATTAAAATGACATTGTCACACCGTTTTTTTCATAACTCTCAAACGGTAAGGAATTTGGAGCTAATTTTTTGGTGTCATGTTCTTTTTATAGATATCTACTTAACCATCGAAAATGAGAGTATTCTGAGACGTATAGCACTATCAAAAATCAATTATAGTCTTAACCGTTGGATCAAAAAAATTAATCAATGGTTAACTTTCAAACCTGTAAAATGTGGTGTTATAAGTTTTGAAATGCACTCATTTTTGGTAGGAACATAGAGCCTTACACGACGATTATGCCAACAAAAAATTAGCGTCAAATTCTTTATCATTTGAGAGTTATGAAAAAAACGGTGCGACAATGTCATTTTAATGTCATTATAACCATGTCATGGGATCCTTCCCCATTCTAAATATACAATGTGATATCAAATTTCCACCATAAAGTTTTATTCTTCCAAAACAATTACTAATTTATTTTAATTCCATCAGCATTTACAGATCAATGTTATCAAATTTCCCAACAGTACAACCAAATACACGATTTCCTACTTAGATTCCCGATCATGCTCCACTCAATAGTCACTACTAAACAAAAATCCTCCGATCTAAACCAAAATCCTCAACAAAAAAGGCTATTTGCACCTGTTACCTGATCGTCAAAACTGGTACGTGCACTACAATACCAAAGAGAGAGATGAGTTGAGCTGCAAGTTGGTATATCGCATCACATGGTCAGACCTGCTGTGTTGCCAAAATCATTAAGATCGTTGAATTAGGCAAACTTATTTAGATATGAGCAGACTTGTTAATGAGTGATTGAACTAGATCCAGTATTGACAAAAGCCACGGAAACGATGAGTTGAATTTTCTGATGTGAGAACCAAGATCAAAGGTTCATCCTATGATAACCTATGGAAGAGAAAGCTAACAAACCTGAACCTCAGCTCTTGAACATGTTGTGTTGGGTTACCAATCTTCTTGTTCCTATCTGCCTAGTTCAGTTCCAGAGAAGTATACCTGCAATCAAATATTTTCATTTCTTAGCAACTAATAACACAAGAAAATGATAGGGACAGCACCTACCAACAAAGCTATATAAAAGACTTTTGCAACACAAATGAACAATCATTTAGATATATCAACATCTAAGCATCATAATAACAAAAAGCAGAGTGAGCTAAAACTTTCCATGATTCATAGCAAATTCAGGTGGATTGTTTCTGCTGCCAGCTCCACTCTGGAAATCCAGAGTTTGGTTCAATGTGCTGATTTGATAGGATATTCTGGGTTACAATCCAAATTCTGGGTCACAGGCTATTATTCTGGTTGGAGTGCAGTGCACAGAACGAGAAGTCGAGAACAAGTTCCTTCACAAATTGGTGCCTACAATAAATGCTCAACATTCCTTACACTAGACAGCAAAACGAGATGGCAAGCCACAAAAATAATAAGAACAATGAACCGAACAGAGAAACAAGGCTTAGCGCCACAACTTTTTTGAAATTTCCACTACTAGATCTTGAATGAACATATAATTCAGCAACAATATTAAGGGAGTATAACTGATTCCTGATCTTTCACCATCCAGTCAATTTACAAGCAAGCCAGTCATCTATCTAAGCAAGACTAGTGTTAAGTAAACCTGATTGACATCGCAAAATAGAATTAGTAAGATACTAACATCAGCGACTACTTCTAAAATATAATGAAATTCTACGAATTATTAACTCTCACAAGGCTGAATGCAGATACACTCTTCCAATATGACAGCTTTTCAGGTTCGTACACAATCACATAGAACAGAAAAAAAGAAAAAAAAAAACAAGACAGTCAAAACCTTTATCAAACACAACATAGAAAAATCAGCTCATATCAAGATATGTGAATTCACTAGTAGACCACGATAGCCCAATCACGTACGTTATGCTGATGCGACCCTTTGTCTAACAATCAGTTTTCTAATATAAGGATACTTCTCATTTCTACACGCTTAACTTTTAAAAGCATCCAAAGTCTAAACTTCTCATTCAAATTTGGCCTATTTGCTATGCAACTAAAAAGTACAACAGGTTATTGAAATTTGGATGGTACTCGATGACATAAAAAATGAAAGCCTAACTGCAGTGTAGAAAACCAGTATAGGGAGAAAGAAAGAAGACAACTGCAGGCAAATCTGGTGGAATGTGATTGTTAAAATAATTTACATGCTATATACGGTATTAGCACCGGTACGTGACAATCAAACTTTGAAAAAACTTAAAAAATCAAAGCTTAACGTATTACGTATGCGACGATGGAATCTTTCTCGAACTCAATCTTCATTCAGTATTACTTTAATGCACAGAAATTCGTACTACATATATATGACCTACATTAACCATGAATTGTAAGTATGTTCTGTGTCATCATTCCTACTCTAGTAGTACATCTAGATTGAATACACCTCTGTTTACTTTTCCCTTAACTTGTCTTAGAATATATCAAACCAAGAATCAAGAGAGGGTTTAAGAAGGTGGACCTGATCAGGGAAAAGTGGGAACCGTAGATGTGGTAGTCGGGTTAGTTTGGGGTTCCCTTCTAGGCTCCTTGACGAGTGCAGCAAGTGACTCAGGATTCAAGCCCTTTTCACAAAGAGCAACGAGGACTGAAAGTGTTTGGCGATCCAACCCTGTTTCAAGAATGTTTGACATTTGAAAAGCTAGTTCCAACGATTCTCGAGCATTCCTAGAAGCCTCTGGATCCATATTAAAGTAGTAGACTGATAAAACTCTGAAAGAAATGAGAAATTAAGCATGTTTAGATGTAATAACTAGTAGAACAATAAGTCGAAACTTAAAATATATTGCAACAAGCCAACAATAACAAATTACCGACTAATCCCATTAGCGAAACAAGTAAAGATTGACACAAATATCATTGATATATGAAAAAGCTGTTGCTCTTCCTTAAACTGCTTCGATTATAGCAGGTACCTAAAACAAAACATTTAAAGAATTATCACATTAAGGTACCTTTACAAGTTGCCATTCATGAATCATCCATCCAATTACATATGCTAGATACTTCTCAAATCAAATACTACACCACAACAATCAAGTCAACCTGCAAACCCTGAAAAGAATGGTAGCACCATCGAGATTAATCTCAAACGAATTCCTAGAAGCCTTAAGAATCTAATTCGCTACAGATCTAGGCAGCATTGACAATTACCAAGAAATTTATGAACACCAAAACAACAAAATCAATGAGAACAAAATACCATAATCCCACCAGTTGTTGATTATCAAAGGACCAAAACCAATGAGAAACAACAGGATAGAAAATTGAACCCTAAAGCAGCAATTGCAAAAACAAAACACTCTGAAATTACCCAATACATCAGCAAAGTATATACGCAAACAAACTGCGTTCTATTTCTCAATCGGTATTCGGTAAAGAGTTACTGGATATTTATTTGAAATAAATAACAAACAAATGCAACAATCAGACACTAACGCCTCCTTGTCTTCGCTGGTGCAGTGGACTACCACATAACCATGAGGTCACGGGTTCAAGGCATGGTATCCGATTTCAGAAAAAATTGCTAATAGGTATTCTAAAATACCTTTTTTTAAGCTTTCTATGATACCGTTTCTTTGTTTTGTTTTTTTTTTTTAATTACGTAAAAGTTGTAAACTCGAGAGGAAGTTTTGTCGCGGTGGGTGGCCTGATGGAATGGTCTTCTGCTTGGTCATTACGAATTCCATGGTAAAAAGATATTAAAGTTCATCAAAAGAAATCAACATTAATATTGTGTTGCATTTCATACTGTCACCTGATCGATAAAAAAAAGGCAGATTTTATTACGGCAAGCAAAAATAAAAACACATCTACATACTGGATGTGCAGCTTTTGGAAAATGCGACTTTTGTTACCACTTCAAGGCCCAAATGGAAAATAAAAGATGGGCATGTGGCGATTAACGAGTAGAGTACTGGAAAATACATCAGCCAGACACCAACCCCTCCCTGTCCTTGGTGGTGCGGTGAATACCACATAACCAAAAGGTCACGGGTTCAAGGCATGTTATCTGTCTAGACAGAAGAAGAAGAAGAGAAAAGATGATTGAGGTATTCTAAAATATACCTTTTGGTTTTTTACGTACTGTGTAGAGGTTTTGCAAGCATATTTGCTAGGAGGTTTTGCAGCATATATAGCTGTCCTCTGCTGCAACACTAAAATACTTACCATTAAGGTGACAGAAGTTCATCACTTCATTGATCAAGTCAAGAAACTCTATGCTACTAATTAAAAGGCCAGTGAAACCAGGGCGAAAAGAAACGAACCAGAAACTTATGTACTCATACTGCAACCAACAAAAAACTGTAATGTCACACAGACGCGAATGACTTGATATATTGATAGGCATGGAAGATTCTGCACTGCTGCAAACGCCCACGAATAAAGACAGGCTCTATGTCATGGACGTCGTTGAGGAGGCTACCGTCCTTCAGATCATAAGAAATAACTTTATCCCATATTTGGAAAACCAACTTTGGCGACTCTTTTTCATCTTCTCCTTCTTCACCATCAATTAACAACACTTTTAACTCGTTGTTGTCAAATCTGCTATAACAATAATTCTCCAGATGAAGATGTACTAACAGTCTTAATTTAAAAAGATTTACATGGTATATTACATTCCATCCAGTGCAATCAATCTTCATCTCAAAGATATTGAGACTGGAAACATTAGCCCATCCAATGCAATCAGTTTCAACATAATACAAACGACCCTTGCACGCACCGAAATACAAACTATTCTTACTTTTATCTGGCATCGGCACTGCCCCAATTAATTCTGTATCAATGTCGAAATAAACCAAAGAGTCATGGACATTATGCCAATTCAACAAACCATTCCAATACACACAACCATAGACATTAGTTAAACCTGATGAATATCCAATGAGCTTCCATGTACATGTTTCCGAGTAGTAAATTTCAATCTGACATTCATTTGCCTTCTCATTCTTCGACATGCAAATAACCTTGTAATGAGGTGATTTAAACGGATTGAAAGCTAAACTAACACTGTAACATGACTCATAACCAGGCTTCGATCTATACTTAATTAGAACGAGGCAAGACGGTATACTGCCCAGTGGTTGGATTGTATACGTAATACTTTCGAGTCCTTGTATCTAATTCTATCCCAAAAGAACTACACAACAAAAGACCGTTACAAGACTGTTCAATCTCTATACCACCTTGATCGTCAGCAAAACTCAGAGCTTTAGAGGAGCCTTGAACATTCGAATGATCTATGGTGAAAAACTCAAATTCTGGTTTATTATTCCCGGATTCATTAAGCCAATATTTACGCAAGAACATTCCTTGAATAGAACGGTAACGATGGCGATTTTTTCTGTTCCGTCTATGTTGTTGAATGAAATATTTATCTGAGATGAGTGAAGACCATTGTTTCGATACACATTTGAACCTATCTAATGATTTCTTAGGAAGATAAACTAACAGTTGTTCTAAGATATCGCTGTTGTTACCGATAACTGACGAAGACGATGTTGATGGGGAAGATAAATTGTGATCGTAACTTACCTGATCATTCGAAAGAGGGACGAGTTTCTTGACATTACGCATCAAAACGTGGTTGGATTCCATTGCTTTGTGATCGGAGTATAACGAACAATGTACTTTGTGTAATTGGATACAGAATTTAATGAGGACGAACCCTAATTTATAGAAGAAGAAGAAGAAAGAAAGAAAAGAAGTGTAGGGTCTAATTAGGAATCGTGCTTTGAGCCACCCATAAAATCTGCACCCCCTCCCGCCCTCGAAATTACTCTATAGCCCTTATTATGAAATGTCTAAGTTATCCCTCAATTAACACTAGAAATTACTAGGATACCCTTTAACTAATTAACCTATATATTCTTAATCCTATCCCTAAACAAAAAAAAAACTTCTCTTCACAAAAAAAAAAAACTTCTCTTCTTCTTCTCTAAAACCAAAACAACGAAATTCGTCGTGAAATCATCGAAACTCGTCGATTTAGAAAAATTAATCGCGTGCGTTCTATATAACATGATGAGGTCGAAAACAAATGCTGGAAATCGATCCAAACAACCACAATCTCCACCGGATCCGGATAAACCCACTCTTGCCCAAGTTCAACGTCAAAATCGAATCGAGCGTGAAAAAGAAGAAATGGTCGCGATTCGAAGGAAATTTCACAAACCCATTTCATCATATTTGAGTATTATGGTGTGTGATTGAATGATTATGTTGTTTCCATGGATGAATCGAGAAATTTAGTCGAAAAAACGCACTTTCAAAGCCACATTCGGCCCCTAAAAAAACCTAGAATAGGGGCCGAATCCTCCATTTTCATTGAGAATGAAGAACAATTCGGCCCCTATTTTTTGTTTTTAGGGGCCGAATGTTGAGGTGAAATGACTTGTTTTGCCCCTCTTATTTCGAAATAAAAAGGGCATAATAGGTCATTTTTCCCACTTTAAACATTCAGCCCCTAAATCTTTTTTTCTTAGGGCCGAATGTGGATATGCTTGCTTACACAGGAATAAGTTAGCTGAGAACTTTTATGGGTATTCTACGTCCGAAATCCTTGGGCAGAATGTCCCATAAAGGACCAATTTTGTCAAGAACTTTATCTAAAACCCATTCAAAATTTGAACTTTATCTAAAAGACACATTTGTCAAGATACTTTTTATATAGACATATTCTAAAAAGATGCTTTACATTATTATTTTAAAAGACATGTACAGTCAGCTTTATATAGGGATTTACCTAGAATACCCTTAAACCAATACCTCACCACCACCCCCATCTACCATTACAATATATAGCAAACGACCATCACCACCTCATTTCCAACCAGCACCACAACCACCGCCGCCACCTCCGTTTTACCAACTACAACTTCCGACCATCACCATCATTCCATTTCCAACCA
>JAJJMA010216229.1:0-11230 GCA_023529015.1 Papaver nudicaule | reverse complement strand
CAGCCGAAATCCAATTTTCGTCTGTATTGCATGCAACCAACCCAGCCAAAAATCAACTTACCAATTGTGTCACAACCAACCCAGCCGAAAATAAGGTTAATTGAGAAAAACCCAGACGAAATTGGATAGTTTTCGGTTGAGTTTGGGATGAAATATCAAGACGAAAATTCCTTTTTTCTCACCCCAAGCTTAGTTTGTCTGGTTTTTCGCAAAACATCCAGACGATTTTCCTTTTTTTTTTTGAATTTGTTGAAGTCTGTTTTCGGTTACGTTTTATAGACATAAGCCAGACGAAATTTTCTCTGGAACCCAATACGTATAGTTTCGTCTGGATTTTATAAAATTATCCAGCCGAAATCGTGGTTTCGCTTGGATGAAGTAGGTCAGTTCCAGACGAAAATGGTTTTCGGTTGAGTTTGGTAGGTACAATCCGGATTTCGGCTGGATTTGTTGAACAAAATCCAGACGAAATTTGGTGGTGGTGATAGCAGCACTGATGTTGGTGGTAGTGGTGGTGGCGGCGCTGGTGCCGGTAGTGGTGGTGGTGGTGGCGGTGTTGGAATAGTTTAACAACTAATCTTAGTTTAGTTAAACTAATCTGATTGATTAGTTATAATTAAGTAGGGGTAGTTTGGCAATTAAGAAAATATGTTGGATAAGGGGTTTTGAAAAAAGCTTTAAAATAACCCTATTTTGTCTTATTACCCGGTCTCCCTAGTAATTGAGCCGGTCCCTAAATCAGCGTTTTTTCTTTTCCTCTCATACATCTCTTTTCTCCACAATTTCCACCTCCACGTTTTTCATTTTCGAGTTTTTAATCATGGATGCAAACAACATTGGAGTACCAAAGGTAAGCATCTAAACCCACTCGTTTGTATTGATGTTGGTGCTAAAACTAGGTCACATTCACTCCATTAAAAGCAAAAAGCGTGAATCAGATCAACTTACGGCTGACTGTTAGAGCCGTAAGTTCTTTGTTACGTCTCACATCTGATGAAGAACAGTTAGCCGTAAGTAGATTCACAGGATAGCCATCAATGCTTCAGTTGCAAGACGTAAGTTCAGTTTAGTGGACGTAACTTACTTACGGCTAATTTCGATACTTTATTTACTGACCATAAGTACAAGGTAGATCAAATATTTTTGTGTCGCAAAGTTACGAGCCGTAACCTTATATTAGGAGCCGTAAGTTTTGTTACGGCTACTATATGCTTTAAAGCACCAGCCGTAAGTATACCTGCGACTGGTCTGTGCTTTTATTTACAAGCTGTAAGTCGAACTGAAAACAATTTTCTCACATTTCTCTACTATATCTTGTGCACCAGAGAACCAGAATCAAGTCCCGTGATTGCACCAACTGAAACAAGGCAAGTAGAGATTCCTGAATCAAGTGTTGTGATTGAACCAAATGAAACTAGCCAAGTGTTTCACCGCCTTCCACAACAAAGTGCACCAACAGAGTATCTTCCTGCAATAAGATCACCAGTTCGTAATATTCGACGACGATTGCGTGGGGAATACGTTCCTGCCCCTGTCCCAAGATTTATCCCACATGAAGAATTTGCTGCACGAACACCTCGTAATGGTGAGGTTGACGATGCTCCTTGTGGTTGCACACTTTGTGTTGAAGTTAAACGTCTCCGTCCACTTGTCGAGGCCAATGGCAGAACGAGCCGGGAACTAATCCGCAGCCGAACATGGTTTTGAATTGGAAATACTAGTTGAGTTTTATTATGTGTTTGGGTGGCGTTTTTCTTTGATGTTATTGGTAGACTTAAACACCTATAATGGTGAACCAATTGTTGTTGATGTATTTTATATTATGTTTGTGTTTTAATGGTTGAACTAGTAGTTGTGTTATCATCTTAACTTTTGAAATTAGATGCATTTTATATTTACTATTTACACCAGCATAAACAACTCATGCTCTATGTTTACACCCCGAATGCCCACATGTGTGGAACACACACGCACATTAAAACCCTTTAAAACAAAAAGGGGCATCAAATTCCTTTCTTCTTCTTCTTCTTCTTCTTCTTCTTCTACGTCTCCTCTCTTTCTTCCTTCCCCTTCTCCTTCTTTCCCCTTTCTCTTCTATTTCCTCGTCACGCTTAATTAGCGATTATGAAAACTTTCATCGACGATTAAATTCTATAAAAGCATGACGAAGAAATCCAATCCAAAGGAGGCGGAATAGAACCAACCCGTCGAATCATCTAAAGTTAATAAATCTAAACCGGTGTTCTCGGAAAAACCACCACAAATCTTACCACTACCACTACAACCGCCTCAACAAATACAATCGAACCCAGATATGGTTTCCCAGAGGTAAGAATTGAAAACCCATCTCTCCAATTTCAGTTTTTGTTGCTTAGAATAGGTTTTGAGAATTCAAACTAGGGCAAAATTGCGGTTACAGGTCTACTTACGGCAATATATGTTTGTACGATACCAGCCGTAAGTGCATAGACTTGAAACTTACGGTTACAAATTGAAGCCGTAATTAAATTTTGAAAACAAAATTAAAGTGTCGCAAGGTTACCTGCCGTAAGTGCATTTTTGTAGTCGTAGGTTAGTTTCGTCTGGTAACTTTTTTGGCTAAGCAGCCGTAAGTTTCTCTGTAAGATTATGATATGCTTTGTCCTCCAGTTACGGCTGATAATGCCATATGTTTTCCAGCCGTAGGATCGTTACGGTTGGTTTTGATAAGCAAATTTCCTGTCGTAGGTTAGTTACGGCTGGTTTCGATAAGCACATTTCTAGCCGTAGGTTTGTTATGACTTGTTAATGCAAGCTTTTAGTAGTCGTAAGCGTTTCATTTCATTGATTTTATTTGTTCTAACAACCCAAGTTCATCTCAAACATACCATATGAGGAAGAAAAAAGGAGTGATCTGACCCCTGTCATTTCTCCACCACCTCGTGGGGGGAAAAATTTGCATGTCGGCAGAAGAGGTGAAAGGGTAGGAAGTGAGAGTGGTGTACCAATACTGGAGTTGCTCCAATTTCTACTGTAGTTGCTGAGGAAGACGTAGGTGGTGAAGATGAACAAGCCCGTGGTAAAGATAATCCATTGTTTGAGGAGCAAGAAGAGCCAACTCGGCAATTGATAGAAGGAAGCTCGTCTTGGCAGCCACCACAAGAAAAATAAAGGAAGAAACCGAAGCCAGCTGGACCTAGACATGCACACATTCCAACAGAAGGGCTTTTACCGAAAAAGGACAACAATTGACCTTGGGGTGAGGTGGAGACCGAAAGGGTCTTACTCGGTTACAAAAAATTGTGGGCTGCAAGAATTTGTGAGCGACATGTATCAATCAATACTTATCCTATGTATAATTGTTTTTACTTTACTCTTACTTTCAAACTCTGAAATTGAAACATTATGTATGTAGGACCATAAAAATGCGGTCAGGTATTTGAAGCACCAAAAGGCTGAGATTTGGCGTATTAGTGATGAATGCGAAAAGGTCAAGCAACTGGTTAATGATTCTGCATTATGGCCTGACATTCAAAATTCTCAGATGTTACATGATAGTGTTGTGACTGCTGCTTTAAGAGAGAGATATTATCCGGAAACCGACACCTTTCATTTTGGCTTCGGCGAGATGGTAACCCTCTTGGACGATATGTGGTCCATAGCCCGCCTCAAAATTGAAGGAAAGACCGTTCATGAAGGGTACAATGATAGGATGGCTTGGGGTGAGCTTTATAAGCTCTGCGCAGACACTGTTGGGTGGACCGAAGCTTAATGTATTGAGGAGTTTCATCTTGCTTCAGGACAGTCTGAGGAAAAAAGAGAAAAATGTGGGAAAAAAAATGGTCCGAAAGGTAAGGCTTGAGAACTTAAGGGTAGAGTTCGGAGGTACGACAAAAAATGAACTTTCAACATATAGATCTAAGCATGTAGCCACAACTTTCTTGTTGTACCAACTTGGTACTATTTTCTTCCCCGACCAGAGTGGAAACCAGGTGAATATTGGCTACTTTCAATTGTTGAGGACCATTCGTGTGGTTCTACAATCCTTGCCTTCCTACTAGGCAGTCTTAGAAAGGCTTCCAGGGAGAGAACTAGTAACATTGCTGGAAATATTGGTATTCTACAGGTGATTTTAGATTTCCCTTCTTCATTTTATCGTGATATTTTATGTTCATTTTAATTTGATTTGTAACCGTATGTATATGTTTCAATTTCATTCATTGTTTTACGACCATTTTCCCTCACTTCTAAGGCCAGCTTTGAATCGTCACTGGAAAAAAGACAAGATTCTAGGGGCTAATGAGGATGATGAGGTAAACGATAGCCCGACATGTATGAAATAACCCTTCCAACATAACCAAGTAAGAAAGAAGGATGAGAAGATTGAGTGGTTGAAGGTAAAGTTAGACGCCTTTGAACCATCTGGAGTGGTGTTTGATCCTTACTTTGCAATCAAACCGGTCACGGGTGAAGACGACCGTCAACTCTCCAATCTTGCTTACTACAACGATCCTATCTATCATCCTACAAGGTACGTGATGACCAATACTCGACGATGTCTCCGTCAAATTTGTTATATTCAGAGGATTGTTGATCATGAGAACTTCACATTGCAAGAAGACAATACTTAAATTGACAACAACTACATCAAGATGACCTACTCTCCAACCCCATCAGTCGATATATGGAACGATCGCCACGAACCACGATACAACATCCCATGACACGAGTTGATTCCTTTCTTGGGCACAAAAGAAGCCGAAGAAGGTTACGTGCCATGGTTCCACACTTGGTGTGTCGGTATAAAATCTGCATAAAGACTTTATACCTAACAGCCATGAAATACTAAGACAGACTACGATTAGAACACATTATTCAAAGCCTAGTTGAGTACGAGATTGAACAGTATATATATCGAGAGGTGGATTCATATACAAAAGAACATGAAACACATATAAATCACTACTGAATTACTAGCTTTTGGATAATACAATACATGGAAATTATGTCCACAAGACCTGAGGAGATACTAACCTAATCCCTCTCACACGCCTTAGGCTACACAAAATTTCCAACCCTTACAATGGCTCTCGATCCCTCCTTATATAGGAGGAGTCGAAGGTGGATTACAACTAATAAGACAAACGACTCGATCATGGTGGTGTCAGATTTTGTCGAGTAAGGCGGTTACTATTCGAGGTGTCTTCGAGATTCCTTGTTGTCCTCGGCACCTTTCTTTCGACATGTCCAACTCTTCGAGGCTCTCCCCTTTTCTGTGGAGTATTCGACTCTTGGCTGCTTTTTCGGCATCTTCATAACTGTCAAACCCCGTTCCTCCATTCACAGCCCGAGACTTATCTTCTTTTACCGACAGCTGTGTCGAGCGTCCTTCGTAAGTTTTACCCCTACATTTTGACTCTTTCCTTCCCTAGTGTTGAAAATGCTTGGGGGAAGGAAATTACGCTTCGAAACCGTCTTCGTGACACGTGCCCCATTATGCCCTTGAAGTGACGTTACAATGACACGTTCTGCATGTTCCCGAGATTCTAGCTACCTTTTGACCTTCCGACCAGTAGCGCCGGTTTCCTTCTTATTTAAGTTTTAGTTTCTCCCTCTAAATTTTTTTGGTCCTTTCTTATTCTCCTTCCTCAGCTCCGGCTTACTGGTTCTTTTGAAACCCTAAACTCCATCTCCTGATCAAACGTTCTATCATCAGAATCCTCTGTCTTCCCATGTTTTATTTCGTGTAATATCTCATAAAGGTGTGTTCTTTTTTATTTTACTTCTTTCATTACCTTCAATCTCTCCCACCTCTGCAATTTCCGGCGCCGACTATATCTTCACTTATCTCCGCCGTACTTTCTTTCCTTTCTCATGGCTTCTTCTTCTGTAGTCGAAGCTCTCATCTCTAAGATGAGGAATTTGGGTTTTAAATCCGATTCCTTTGGCCTGAGGGTCGTTGATGCTCCCGGCGGTCGGCTGTCTCCGGAGTTGGTTGCAGAGTACCGGTGCAATGAGGAGATACATCTAATCACATCCCATCAGATTTTTGCCGGAATGATTCCCCCATTTTACCGTCCGTCCAATCCTTTGTTTCTTGAAATTCTCTGCTCCCTGCCTAGTCCTCGAGGTATTATGAAACTTGCCTGCAGCTCGATTCAATTGATAAATGAGTGGGTCTCTAATTCCGAGAACAATTCCGAGGCGGGTTCTGTGGCAAAGTTTTATTTTACTGCCGAAAACTTTTTCCTTCACTTCGAGCCTTTCTTGACTCTCGACAACGAGGATGCTCCCTGGGGTGTTCGATTCAGACCTGTAAAGGGTAAGGTGAACTTGATCCCAAAGTTTCCAGACTATTCGGTAGATGAGGATTGGTCTCAGGGCCTGTATTGCTTACTGGTCCCGTTCTCCGAGGCTGGAAGGATGCATGCTTCTTTTTCCCTCGTACGGAGTTCGAAGCAGGTCATCAATTCTCGACCCAGCATCTTGTTACCATACATTTTTCTGACGAAGAATAAGAATTATCTCGCCAGGCTTTACAAAAAGCGGAAGGCGCCTCTGAAGATGTTCCGAGGAACTTAAAGCATGTTCATGCAGGAGAGGAGACTATGAATCAGGTAACAAATACTAACTAGCCTAGGATGTGTTTTGTTTAGAGTATAAATACTTGCCTCTGTTTGTTGCCTGAGAAAGACAGATTCTCTCCTGTAGGATGGTAGGGTGCCTATCACAGTTCTGAGTTTAGATGATGCTTCCATGGATTTCGAGTTTGGGGAGATGAAGAAAAAGGTTATCAAGCCCCGTAAGAAGGTTGTGTGTAAAAAATCCTCGAAGGTGGTTTCGACAGCCCAGGATAAAGTGACTACGAAGCCCCAAGGTGGAGAGATGGGGATAGATCTTTCGGATAAGCTACCTCTTTCGAAGATTGTTAATATTCCTGCTCCTATTACTGTTCCTAAGGAGCCAGCTTCCACTACTTCGAATAGTGTTATTTCTAGCGCACCCACCTTGGTTGCTACTGCCTCTGCCTGTGCCACGGTTGCTGCCTCTGCCTGTGCCACGGTTGCTGCCTCAGCTTCTGTCATGGTTGCTGCCTCAGCTTCTGCCATGGTTGCTGCCTCAGTCAAAGTTCTAGCCAAACCCTTGGGAAAGGCCGTCCCTATGGTTGATGTTTTGCTTCCTCAAAAGGATGGTTCTACTATTGACACTGATCTTCCGAAAAATATGGTTCTTAGTTATCCTCGTAGTTCTAAATTTCCGCCTGCTCTGAGTTTTGCTGGAAAGCACATCCAACCCTATACTGCCAAAAGATTCAAGGAAACACTTGTAGGGAATCACAATCCTAACGAATTATACCTGAGATTTCATCCCGATTTAAGTCCCATGCCTCTGACCCTTTGCGCCATCCTCTTGATCCGAAGTTCTGTAAGAAGCTTGGTGATATGTTTGGGGGTGACTGTCTCGGGGAGAATTGCGATCCTCGTAATCCTCCCATGTCTTACGAAGAAAGTCTCGCCATGCTGCAAATGGTGAGTATGGTGCTAGCCCTTGTGCTTAATCTTTTCCTAAATTCGGAGTGCACTAACATTTTCTCAATCGTTTTGCTAGGGAGATCATCATGCCTCAGGTCTTCTGGGATACTCCTTTGGCTTATTTGGCGAAGCTAAGTATTTTGAGCGGAAGTTTCTTCAAATGCAGGAGGAGCTTGCCAAGGAAAAGGCTCGTGGTGCTCATTAGAAGATGAAGCTAATAGGTATGGCTTTGTATGCGTTGTGATTTTTGCTGACATTTGGGTATTATTGTTTATGCTGAAAAAACGCTTACTACCATTGCTTGTAAAAAAAGGGGAGCTAGAAGAGGAGAAGAGAAAACTCCACCAAGCTAATTTAGCTCTTAGTACCTATTCCCAAGAGAGTCGGAAGTATACTAATGTTTCCTACGAGGTTGACAAAGGTCGTCGAGATGAAATTGAGCGTCTTACGAGAGAAATGACTGAAGCGCGAGATGACCGAGATTATTATAAGAAGAAAAGGTTAGAGGTTGAGAGTATTTTAGCCGAGGAGAAGAGAAAGCGAGTTAAAGCAGAGCAACTACTGGATCATGAAAAGGGCAAGAATCAAAAAGGTACCCAGGAGATGCACCAATTTCAGTTGGACATTACTCGGCTGACACAAGAGCGGGATGCTGCTCGCAAGGAACGGTCGATTAGTGCGTCTGGTAGAGTGGTAATTGAGAAATTGGAAGAAGATAATTGGAATTTGAAAATACAGATGTCAGCTTTGAAGAATGTTAATAAGGAATTGGTCAAAGAAAATGATGACTTGAAGAAAGGCTGTAATGAAATAAGCAAGGATTTGGGAAATGCGAAATCTTCGAGAGACCACTTTGCTCAGCTAACTGATGAATATCGACTTGAACTTGCCAAGTTGGGATGTGGTTCGACTGAGGATATTAGGGAAAGGGCTGCCCAGCCTCGTTTTACTAATCAACATGAAGTTACGAATTATATGATTGTAAAAGAAAGTAGGACATCTAGTCTTGACATTCTGTTCTATTGATGTGTTATGTTTTCTGGGTATACTATGATAGATTGATGTCTTTTCTCTTCTCCCATTTGTTGTAGGCATCGAGGCCAACTTGCTACAGAAGGTGTCTAACGTCAAATCTGCGAGAGATGAGAGTGCTGCTCAGCTGATTGAGGAGTCCAATCGGAAATTGGAGTTTGAGAGGAAAGCCCAGGATCTTGCTCGAGAGTTGGACCTAAAACGCGGACTTCGTACTGCTGACGCAAATAGGCATTTGAAGGAAATGGATATCGAGCGATGCGTCGCTCGACAGATGTGGAGAAAAATGCCCAGGATCTGACCGCCGAGCGTGATCATCGCCATCGATGTGAAGAAAGTATTAGAAATATGATTAAAGCCTTTGCCCTCTTGCGTCCTCAACTTGATCATGGAGAAGCTGCAGAGGAACTGCTTACTCGATCTGCCCTAACTACTGCTCTGGCGACGAGTAAGGCTTGCCGAAAACATGGTCGTTCTCTTTTTAGAAATATTGGTGTCGAACCTGCTGGCTATGGAGCGCTTGGTGCAGATGACTCTGACTTAGAGCTTCCTGATAATGTAAATTTGCTTCATCATAAGGTTTTTGTAAGGCTAGTGAGGGAAGATTTGCGTCGAAGGGGTATAATAAAGGGTGTGTCCGAAGGCATTGACTCGGGGGATGATAGTGATGATAATGATTCTGATGGCGCGCCCCCAGGAGGCGCGGAAGGTCTTCCCGAGGATCATTCGAGACATGATTTCGAGAGTGATACCGAGACAAGGGCTGGTGAGGGTACTGAAGGTGCCGAAAATGATGTTGAGTTAGCGAATCATGGTGATTCTAGTGAAGTAAACACTGGAGGTGGCAAGGATGTTGTTTTTGATGCCAACTATAAGGAGAAAAGTTATCTATTTCGAGAATCCGCCGTGGAGTATAGTAAAGAAGAAGAAGCCGAGCCTATGAAGGGGGATACCCCTCTGAAGAGAGATCTTTTTGGCTTTCGAACTCATGAAGAGGATTTAGAAGTTGAGAAAGAACTTTGGGATTCGATGAAGATTTTTTCTACCCCTCGTCTTGATTCTTTGTCTGGCGCACCTTCTTCCGGTGTTTAAAGAGCGAGTCTGCTTTATTCTCAATCTTCTTTTTTGTTTGATGAAATAGATTTTCTGTTCTATTTTGTTATCCATACTTGTATATATGATTATTTGAAATAGAAACCTTTTTGTGCTGTGTTTGCCGAGCGTTCCTCTTTTTTGTTTTATTATTTTCTTGTAATCAGGCACAAGTTTTACTTTTTTGAAGATTCTGGGGCCCTAAGGTTGCTTAAGGCGCAACTCCGGGGCTTACTTTGATGTGGTAGATAGTAAACCATGCTAGTGGGGGCTTACGGATCACCCTCCCCAAAGGCTTTGAGCTACCTGCCTGGTTTAAAGCAAACACTGGCTATCGTGATCGTAGGTACCCGTTTTGCCTCAGAATATTAGGTGGGTATCGAAGATACGAGGTATCTTCCGAGAGGACATAGTGGTGTCCTGATAACCCATTTTATCCTAAGTATAATAGGAATCTTACGGTGGGTAACTACTATTTTGGATCTGGATAACAAAGCAGCACGATGGGGGAGTACCGGTCAAGGCTGGAGCTTAGACATGGTACTTTTCTCCTATCGCGGCCTAGAGATCGACCCTTCTGTTCTCTATAATTCCTTTTTGAAGTTAAGTTTTGATGTTTCGAAGGAGATCCCTCGGCTGCGTAACTCGCTTATCATTCCCGTGAATGTAGCTAATTAACTGCCTTGGGGTTCCACCCGCCCTAAAGGCAGATGTTAATCCCATTTATCATCCCCTCGACGCCTCAAACGAGAGGTCCTCATGGTCGTGTGGTAGTGGGTCCAAATGCCTTTAGCTTGTTTAGCTTCAGTACAAAGGATCCACCGCTAACGGGGTATCTTGTGGGTAGAGGACTGTGCCATGCAGCTCGTAGGGCCCTTACGACTACATGTGCATCAGCTCAGTGCTTATTGCTCGAGGACTTTTTATTATTTGGCATCAGGGCCTTGGCGTCAAGGCCTTTGTAATTTCATTGCGTCAAGGCACTAGGTGAGATATGACGCTATGGCCCGATTGTTTATATGCCGTCGACGCCTTTTTAGAAGATTTGCCTATTCTGATAGGATCTGGAGTTTGAGTCGAGATATAGTATATCAAAATATAAATTAATACTCTTTTAAAACATGACAGTTCTGGCTGTTTTCCTTTATTTTATTCTTCTACTAATGGTACTCGAGATACATTTTTGGTTACATGTGAACTTTTTTAACTAATATGCTTTAAACTTTTTCCTTCGACTGGAGCGTTCAGCCTTTGTCCTTCAAGATTGATTAAGCTGCAAGTGTCATTTTCGAGCGCTTTTTCAATGACGTACGACCCATCCCAAAATGGTTCTTCGTTGGATATTTTCTTTCCCTTACTGGACGAACTTACTGCATTTACCATTCCATTTGTTGGTGTTTCGGCATTGCCTACTATGATGAATTGTTCTCTGTTCTCTAGGAGCAAATCTTTTCCCTTGTTGGCTGGTGTCATGGCTAAACTTGGGGTTGCATCCGAGTTTTTCATTATGGCATTAGCCATCCCTGCTTCCACTTCTGCGATGAATTCCTTTATGTGTGACTCTGTTATTTTTGACTGCTTGTTTTGGCTTGCAG
>JAJJMA010216178.1:0-21560 GCA_023529015.1 Papaver nudicaule | reverse complement strand
ATCCAACCGAAAATTCCAAAATCCAACCGAAAATTCCAAAATCCAACTCCAAAATCCAACCG
Organism: Papaver nudicaule; assembly: GCA_023529015.1. Classification (NCBI taxonomy): domain Eukaryota; kingdom Viridiplantae; phylum Streptophyta; class Magnoliopsida; order Ranunculales; family Papaveraceae; genus Papaver; species Papaver nudicaule. Next base: position 21,498 of record JAJJMA010216178.1, on the reverse strand, counting down.
AAAATTCCAAAATCCAACCGAAAATTCCTGCCGAAAATTCTCTATAGCAAAAGTTTTTGTAAAGGCAAATTTCGTCTGGATTTTGGACTATAACCCAGCCGAAAGTGCCGCCATTAACAGTTTCGGTTGGATATATGTGGACGAAAAAACAAAATCTAGCGTACTCATTTTTCGTCTGCATTTTTCACATTTAACATTAATTTCGGCTACAATCATTGTGACACTATCTAAGAAACTAGTTTTCGTCTTCAAATTACGCATGCAAAACTGTAAACATCCAGACGAAAATCTGGAAAGCAAGCAAATTTCGGTTGGATTTTAGGGTTTAATCCAACCGAAAATCAATAGGGTAATTTAGACTTTTCATTGTTTTGGACACCCCTTATAACAGCCCCTAGGATAGCAATATTGTTTTCCGGCCCCTGTAACAATTCAGCCGGCCCCTAAATTAACCAGTCTCTTTTTTGCTGTGGTGTGCTACACATGGAAAGCTCAACAACATTGACATGCTTAGAAGAAAAGGTGTGTATGTTGCTGTCTCTGCGGGGGAGAAAATGAAACTTTCAGATCATCTCCTAATACACTGTAAAGTCTCAAACCAGACCTGGAATTCTCTTTGGAAACTGATCCCTGCTGCTGTGGTTTGGGTGTTGTGGACGGAAACAAATGCAAGAAGATTTGAGCACAATCACAATGTCTCTTTCTGGTTGGCTGCAGGCTTTTAAACTGGTTCTATCCAGTTTCATTGAACTCAGGCATATAAAACTGTAAGCTCTCTATTTCTGAAGCTTTTCAAAACTATTTTATTGCAAGAAAATCGAGTTATAGTCTGCTTCGCGTTTTCCCTGTGATGTTAGATTAAAAACTTTTAAACTCGGGAAGGACTGTAAGATAGGCGGTGCAGACTCAAGAACTAAAAACCATCGACTTGTCAACCATTACAGTCTTAAACCATTGTTTTGTAATTTAACTAAAAAACATACCCAATAATTTAGCCTTTGCAATGGCTTGTGCTCTATGAACCATGGTTGATGGAGTAAATGATTTGCCCTCTGATGTAACCGATATGCTTCTTCGTAAATTTGTGATTCGGAGACTAAATTCGAAAGAGTAATCACAACTTCTGCTATAAGAGGTCTTTCGTCAGGATCTCCTTGCAGACACCTCCTCACAAGACGGAGAGCTTTGACAAGTCCACGATGTGGATACTTTCCTTTCATGAGTGGGTCAGCTATTTGTGTGAACTTCTTACTGGCTCTGAGTAATGGTTGTGCCTGCAAAGTCGAACATATGTTAAGGAAATGCACGCGAGAGAACATGTGTTCCGATTTCTCTAGATTGGATTAAGCAGTAAAATAAATGATGGGAAAAGGTATGAAAAACTTACCCAGATATCAATTTTGGTTGTATCTGCCTTCCGCCCAGATATCAATTCAAGCAAAATAACACCAAGATTAAAGACATCAGATTTCAAAGTGAGTTTCCCAGTCCTAATATACTCAGGAGCAACATAACCATATGTCAAGCCATTATACAACGTGGCATGACCCTCTATACAAAAATGGTTTACACAGCTGAAATCCGATAACTTTGATTTGTATTGATTTCACGCAACCATAGACTATAGGAGGATCCTTTTGATCATGCAGATATTCTAAAGCCTTGGCGACACCCTCTGCTATCTTCATCCTAGTCTTCCAGTCCAGAGGCTTCTTGCCAGGTTGAAGGTCTACAAGGTACAACGGACTTCAAGTAAGTTGTTGCAATTGATTTAACATGTCATGATCCGCGAGACGGTGAGAAATCTTACCATGTAAATGAAGATTCAATGACTGTAATGGCACGTATTCATAAACAATACAATGTGCGTCCCTTTCATCACAGTATCCAATCATCTTGACGAGGTTAGGATGCTCTACTCTTGTGAGAATATGAACCTCAGCCAACATATCTTCCTGCTCATCAAACCTTTTCACAGCAACTTCCTGAAAATGCAGTTTACCGGAACATTAAATAATCATCTAAGATTAAAATTGCCAAGTATAGGTAAAGACAACTCTCACCTGTCCGCAATCGAGAGTACCTCTATACACACATCCAAGTCTTCCTTTACCTATAACACGGCTTGAATCGAAACTGTCAGTGGCTTCACTTACCTCTGTATATTTGAATACACGAGCATTGGCAACACAATCCTGAGATTCAGCTTGGTCTACTTCGGTATCTCCAGGTCCTGAAATCAAAACATATGCGAAGCAAAATAACATTAATCTTTAACCATTCTATTCTAGATGTTTGGAACGCAGAATAGAAGTGTTCCACATGACAACAACCCATAATTTTCATTGAGCAACAAGAACAAACACCTTGTGGGCAACATCTGTGCAAAGGAAAAATAATCAATTTTTTTTATGAAAAAATAATAAAAAAATATATATAAACTAATGAAAGTGTGTTATTACCATCTCTTCTCTCCGATCGACGTGACGAATGTACCGATCTATCATCGGAGAAACAGCAAAACCAAGCCATACCCTATCACAGAAAAACCAATTGGGGAAAGAAGGTTTTAGCTGTACCGGCACGGGGTAAAAACAGGAACCGATACAAGATATATTTATATGAAGCTGGCAGAATCTGAGCCACGGCTTGAATATTCGCGAGTAAAACCGTTCTTGAATGGCTGATGTTAGGATATAAAATAATTCACAATATGATAGTCGAGTGAATTATTGTACCTCTAAAACCACATTATATATGGCTTCTATAATGTTGAGAATGGATTTATGGTGAACCATTTGCACTATGCACAGTGGCGGAGCCGGACATTCGACATGGGGGGCTAAATTAATTTGGCGGTTTTGGCGGCCGGAGGCCGCCGATTTTTTTTTAGTGTTTTACATCATAAGCAACGATTTTCTTTCGAGTTTAGCCTTTTTTTACTATGAACATCCCAAAGTAAAGAGATATGTACAAAAAAATAGGAATTAGATAGGCTAAATTGTATAAATTCTATATATTGGGGGGCAAAGATATGTAAACACAAAGATTTTAATGAACTAAACTCTAATATTAAAATAATTGGTGGGCTAAATGCTAAATTCAAGGGGACTAGTGGACTAAACTTAGGGACTTGGTGGGCTAAATTTTTTTTTTTTTTTTTATAAGGGTGAAAATAAGGCTTAGTGGGTAATTATCAGAATTAGGGGGGGGCTACAGCCAGGTCTAGCCAACCTTTGGCTCCGCCCCTGACTATGCAGATGACACCATGCATCTTTTTCCTTAACAATTGCAGGGATGAGTTACTTAATCTTTTTGGTGCTCTCAAGTGTTTTGAATTTATATCAGGCTTAAAAGTCAATGCTTCAAAAACTAGGCTTATTGCAATTGGAAATTGTCCGGAGGAGTTGAATGCATGGGCTGCTGAAATAGGTTGTGCTGTTGATAAGATTCCATTCTATATCTTGATATGCCACTTGGGGCAAAGTCGAATGTTCTTAAAAATTTGACATTAAACTTTCAGCCTTACCAATGCATTACTACTCCATTTTTAAAGCACCTGTTTCTGTCATCTCAATTCTTGAGTGCAAGATGAGAAAATTCCTTTGGGAGTATAAAGAAGGTGCTAGAACATCACATTTGGTTAACTGGAAGATGGTGTGCTCTCCTAAATCTAGAGGTGGTTTAGGAGAGTGTTAAACTTGCAGCTCATGAATGAAGCATTACTGGCTATGTGGAGTTGGAGATTTGGTTTGGAAAAACAGCAGCTGTGGTATAAGATCATTGAAGGCAAATATGGGTTGAATACTTCTTCTTTGGTTCCCAGGTAATGTCAAGGATTTTTTTTTTTTTTTTGAAAGATAAATTGAGGTAATGTCAAGGATTCCTTACAGCATAACTTGTTGGAAAAATATTGCAAGCTGCTGTCAGTTGATCAATTCTCACTCGAAAACTCTGGTAAAAATGTCTCTTTCTGGTTTGATAAGTGGAATGCTGATAAACCTCTTAAAGATGCTTTTCCAGCTCTTTTCAGATTAGCAAAGGATAAATATGCATCTTTAGCTGATCATATTTCTGAAGCTTTTGAAAACTATTTTACTGCAAGAAAATCGATTTACAGTCTGCTTCGCGGTTTCCCTGTGATGTTAGATTAAAAACTTGTAAACTTGGGAAGGACTGTAAGATAGGCGGCGCAGACTCAACAACTAAAAACTATCAACCTGTCAACCATTACAGTCTTACATTGTTTTGTAACTTAACTAAAACACATACCCAATAATTTAGCCTTTGGTGCTCTATGAACCATGGTTGATGGAGTATATGGATTGCCCTCTGATGTAACCCTTGCTTCTTCTTCGTAAATTTGTGATTCAGAGACTAAATTCGAAAGAGTAGTCACAACTTCTGCTATAGGAGGTCTTTCGTCAGGATCTCCTTGCAGACACCTCCTCACAAGACGGAGAGCTTGGACAAGTCTACGATGTGGATACTTCCCTTTCATGAGTGGGTCAGCCATTCGTGTGAACTTCCTACTGGCTCTGAGTAATGGTCGTGCCTGCAAAGTAGGAATGGTGATATGTTAAGAAAATGCATGAGAGGGAACATGTGTTCCAATTTCTCTAGATGAGAAAAGTGAAGAAAAAATTACCCAGATATCAATTTTGGTTGTGTCATCTGCCTTCCGCCCAGATATCAATTCAAGCAAAATAACACCAAGATTAAAGACATCAGATTTCAGAGTGAGTTTCCCAGTCCTGATATACTCATGAGCAACATAACCATATGTCAAGCCATTATACATCGTGGCATGACCATCAATAGATGCATGGTTTACACAGCTGAAATCCGACAACTTTGATTTGTACTTTTCATCGAGCAAAATACCGGTTGTTTTCACGCAACCATAGACTATAGGAGGATCCTTTTGATCATGCAGATATTCTAAAGCCTTGGCAACACCCTCTGCTATCTTCATCCTAGTCGTCCAGTCCAGAGGCTTCTTGCCTGGTTTAAGGTCTACAAGGTACAACCGACTTCAAGTAAGTTGTTGCAATTGATTTACCATGTCATGATCCGCAAGACGGTGAGAAACCTTACCATGTAAATGAAGATTCAATGACTGTAATGGCACGTATTCATAAACAATACAATATCCATCCTCTTCATCACAGTATCCAATCATCTTGACGAGGTTAGGATGGTCTACGCAGGTGAGAATATCAACCTCAGCCAACATATCTTCCTGCCAATCAAACCTTTTTACAGCAACTTCCTGAAAATTCATTTTACCGGAACATTAAATAATCATCTAAGATTAAAATTGCCAACTATTTATAGGTAATGACAACTCTCACCTGTCCGCCTTCGAGAATACCTCTATACACACATCCCAGTCTTCCTTTACCTATAACACGGCTTGGATCGAAACTGTCAGTGGCTTCACTTAGCTCTGTATATTTGAATACACGAGCATTGGCAACACCATTGTCTGCTTCAACAGTACCTCCACGAGCATTGGCAACACCATCGTCTGCTTCAACAGTACCTCCAGTTCCTGAAATCAAAACAAATGCCAAGCAAACAACATTATAATTCTGACCATTCTATAATAGACAACACTCAACTTCTGCACAAAGTGCTCATCGCACCACAAAGCAAAGACTGTTGGGAGGGAATTATATAAAAGATAATAATAAAACCCTAATTCAAGATTCTGAGTGCCAAAAAAAAATCAATTTCACCGTAAAAGTTAACACATTCAAGTAAACGAGTTATGAGACGAGACGATTTGTGTACCATAATGATCATCTTTTCCCTCCACAGGTTCTTCGATTCTGACCTTGCTCGATCTAAAGCAGGAGAAATATGAAAACCTAGCCATTCTCCAAAACGGGCACTTACAAAAAAAAAAAAAAAGTGTGCGACAGTCTTCGATATAATATGGGTCAGAATTTTGGCAAGATAGGAATCCTACTTATTCTAGGAATCCTTACGGGATTGGGTATGGAATTCCAAGTTCTTTCTTGTGTAATAGAAAGAAGCTTGCACAAGAAGCCCCGTCTAACTCCCCTTTTCTTGTTGGGTCGGGATTGGCTTCTTTTTTATAAGTACTCTGTGGAGTGGTAAAGTGAGAATACCTACTACGGGAATCAATAAGGCAGAGGCCCTAGCCCAAAAGGTTCATTGGAGGAATAGCACTTCTAGAATTTCATTTTTTTTATTAGAAATGTATCTGTCTTCAAGCTAGTCGGATCATGCTTTCTTAGTCCATATAAGGTTGGATAGATAAGCGGGGACTGACCGAAGAGACTTCACAACGAGTAAGACATACTATGAGAGATTTCTTTAAGGTAGTAAGGCTGTAGAGGGTAAAACCCCTCGGAACACGTGTCTCGCATCCCAGAAGCCTAACCACTCCGAAAGGATCAGCAGCGAAACCTCGGACCAGACCAAAGAAGAAGGAGGTCGCACACTAGCAAAGTAAAGACTTGGAAGGAAGGGATTCGGACTATGTCGAAGGACCGAAGCCCCAGACTCAACCTCGGAGCACCAGCGAATAAACCGCCTTACTCGACAAGGACTGACACCACCACGATTGAGCCTTTTGTCGTTATTAGCTGTAAACCACCCAAGCTCGGCCTATATAAGGCGAGCTTGGAGAGCGTTGTAAGGGTTGGATTCTTTTTGGGTTGAACCTAAGCGGCAAGAGTGAGATTAGGTCTGTATCTCCTCTGGTTCCTTAGGGTTATATTCATGTAATCGCAACACTTAATAACATACAAATCTTTATACATTTAGCCTTTGTTGTTATATGTTTAGTCTTCAATTACTGTTCTGATTACCTTCGGTATTGTTCTTGAGGTCCTCGCACCTTTGGATCTTAACTAAAGTTACTGTATGTATGAGTAGATTTGATGAATATGGTATCACTAGTACCTATGCAGATTTTCTACTCGTACAGTTTGGCGCTAGAAACAGGGACCAGACCAAAGATCGGGTTAAACAAACAAAAGTATTCATTCGGGAAACTCATTCGAAACATGAAGTAAATTTCCCAGAATAAGATATCAAAGAGCAAAATAACTAGCAAAATAAGATACTCTGAAGACACTAGTATAGAAAACTAATTTCAACCTCTCCTATTTCTACGCCTATTCCGAAGTCGTCCAGCCACGGTACCCCGATCTTCGTCAAGGCCTTCGAGCAATTCCACATCAATGATTGGAACCCCAGCAGGGATAACGACAGCATCCTCCTCCAAGAAAACAACCTCCGGAATGAAATCTTCCTCAATCTCAACTGGTTCATCGATAGGAGGAACAGGAACAAAAGTGGAACAGACGGGCCTCCATCGTTAAACTCCTCTTTGACTTCAACCTTTATTTTATCATCAGGAAAGGCGAGATCCTCCTTGAGCATCAGCAAAATCTCTTCACTATGGCGACGAAGAAACGATCTAGTTTCATACATACGACAGTCATAGGGTGGACCACCGTCTTCCATCATCCTCAGCTCCCTTCTCCTCTCATCACTCTCAATGAGATTACCAAACAGGCGAATCACCTTGTCAGGATTGCTTTCCCTCCTAGAAGAGCTAGCATTAACGAAATCGGCTTCCATTTCCATTATCATGCGAATCTGTTCCCTCCGGCTTCTTGGGTCCATCTCATTGCTCCCTTCCTCCATTGGGGCTTTACCTCTGTCAGCCATTTCTTCTTCAAAAGACGATAGTATACAAAAAGGGAAGGAAAAGAGAGAAAAGAGCGCAAAACAAAAACTTAAGCAAATGGATACTAATAGGAACAAAGGAATACCCCATCTTTTATAATAAGTTCAAGGAACCACCCAATTGTCGAGTCAAATCAAGGGACATACGTTACAATTCTGATTCTCTCGAATAACGCACCAATACTTTAAGACGCCATAACTATACATTACCCAATAAAGCATGCGCAGCTTTTGCAAATCCCCACGTTGCCATTCAAATTCCAAACCGTAGAGAAACCAATTGATGGCACCATCTAAAACCACTAAATTCACGTGGCAAACTTAACATCACGGAACGATTAAAAACAGAATAAATCATAAAAAATATGGTACCAAAGAAAAAATAAAGTAGAAATGCAACGAAGTACAGACGAGGGCGGGGCTTACAACAAAATAGAGGCATCAACAACAATGCCAAAAGTTGGCACGCGAACTATGAAACAGGGTCCTGTCTTCGGTCACCATCATGCATGGCAGAAAAAACCTCAGAATCTAGGATGAAATCATAAGAATATTCATAACCAAAGTAGCAAGAAAAGCAAGCAACAGATTCAATCAACATCATGACAACAGATGACAGTTTTCTCATAACTTCAGCTAAAGACTCCGAAGTAACAATGAAAAACCCAACTAAGGCAGGAATATTTCAACAAGAGCCTATCCGGGCTGAACCGAAAGCAACTCGAGAGTCTCACGCAGGCCAGAAACCAAAGGCCCCAACAGCAGGGAAACACATAAAGCACCTCATCTAAGAAAGAGAATCCTCATACAAGCAATAATTCAGGGAAAGAAGTGATAATTGCGTCTTTTGAATGCATCCTCAATCAAAATCAAGCCCCGGCTCATGACAGGATGAGCAACAACATCGAACGAAAAAGGTTGTAAACGCCGAGGCAAAAAACGCCATCGAACGAAAAAGGCTGTAAACGCCGAGGCAAAAAATGCCATCGAACGAAAAAGGCGGTAAACGCCAAGGCAAAAAACGCCATCGAACGAAAGAGGCTGTAAACGCCGAGGCAGAAAATGCCATCGAACGAAAAAGGCTGTAAACGCCGAGGCAAAAAATGCCATCGAACGAAAAGGCTGTAAACGCCGAGGCAGAAAACGCCATCAAACGAAAAGACCTCGTTTAGTAGGCAAAGAGCTGATGCTCATATAATTCGTAAGGGCCCTACGAATTATATGGCACGGTCCTCTACCCACAAGACACCCTGTTAGCGGTGAACACTTTGAATCAAGGCTAAAAAGCTGATGATGCATTAGTACTCACTACCAAACGGCCACGAGGACCTCACGTTCTCGGGCGCCGAGGGGACGATAAATGTGATTAACATCTACCTATAGAGGAAGATGGAACCCCGAGGCAGCTACTTCGTTCTCAAAACCAGTAGCGAAGTACGCAGCTGAAGGACCCCTTATAAAAATTCAAGCCTCCAAAAGGGGGAGGTGTTAAAGATTTGGAGGGGTCGAACTTTAGGTCGCTTTAAGAGAAAAGTACCATGTCTAAGCTCCAGCCTTGACAGGCACTCCCCCATCGTGTTACTTTATTATTGAGAAACGGGGTATTCATTCCAAGTTCCTACATTTACTTAGGCCAAAGGTAACCAGGGTGCCACCATACCCTCCGAGGAAGATAATTAAAAATCTTCGGTACCTACCTAACGTATCCAGGGAACATGGATACCTACACTATCAATAGCCAGTGTTTGCTTGAAACCAGTGCGAGTAATTCAAAGTCTTTGGGAAGGGTGATCCGTACACCCCCACTAGCTTGGTCACATTCTCTTACATCAAAGTAAGCCCCGAAGTTGCACCTCGAGAAGCTATACGAGCCATTTACAAACAATAGCCTTTGAACTAGCGTAAATAAACAGCAAGACAAAAGTCGTGGTAACAAAGAACAAGAATAACATCAAGGGATAGAGAAAAACAACAAATAAACAACCATGATATCCAGTATACAAAAAATAGCAGCAGGATAACCAAAAGTTGGAAAAGGGAACACGCCCCCTATTTTACAAGTCATTTCACACAAGTACCCTAGGGATTCCCTCGGGGCGAAGCTACAGGTTCACTACCATTCTTCATAAACGAAAGAGAAACCTGGGAATTCATAATGCCATTGAACTCATCCACTGAATCTTGAACCTCGACATCAATCTTAGAACCCTTATCGGAAACATCGATGAAACCTACCTCCTTTGGTTTATCGCCAGAAAGCTCGTTGTCCACCTTTGGCCTCTCGCCATCACTTCCATCGCCTTCTGGTCTCCCACTGATGATTCTATCAACTGTACTTAACTCCCGAGAATCAAAACCATCACCCTCCTTTTGCTCCAAATCAATAGATTCATAACCTTCAATCCCCAACACATCATCGGCATCGTCATTCGCTTCTTGAAAATTCTCTGCCAGCCTCGCCTCTCGCAATTCGGCAATTACTAACTCAACATCATCAGACGAAACAAGATATTTATCAGACTCCAGCAAAGCGTCAGGATCGTTCAAACCATCATGATAATAGGGTGGTTGAATGCCCAAATTCCTAAACAAATATCAACCATGTTCACGGCTAAACAAAGCAGTACGCTCCACCTCTCCTTGGATATGGGTTTTAAGTTGTAGAGCCTCTTCGCTTAAAGAAGAAATCTTGACATCCTTTTCCTCGCACAAACTACGAGATAGGCATAGTTCCTCATCAAGTTTTGAAGCTCGCTCTCTCTGAACGTCAGCATCTCGTAAAAAGCTATCTCGCTCAGATGAGGCAACCTCAAAGCGTTTTTCAAGCCCCTTTACATTTTCCGAAAGACTACTCTACTCTTGTCGTAAAAGTTGGTTGAGCAAGTAACGAGATCTCAAGACCTTGGGCACTAACGAGATCGAGCAAGTACCTCCCATGATATTTTTGCTGAAAATAAGTTAAGAACAAAATTAACAAACAACATACAAAAACATGCGCACGAGTGAAAAACAACCAAGAAATGAACTTACAGCTTCTACGAATGATTGCTGATAAGCAACCGCAGAGGCAACATAATTTTTATCCAAAGAGCCGGAAAAAAACTTGGGCAAGAAATCCAGACACGGAAGGATCTATAGGGTGATTTTGAGGATCCCTCGAATGCGCTCTCAAAAGACTAGCTAGATCATTAGCTTGTGGGCTACGATAAGAGTTCGGTTCTGCCAAACTCTGAGTCTCGGAACCTAAGCACGGTCGTTGAGCCAAGCCGCTAAGAACCGAAGGAACACTTACAGCAACCGATGTTGGAAGACCGAAAGAAGAACCAATATTGGATCCGTACTCATTCAAATTCATCTCTAGTTGACCAGGATGGGAGGCACCACTAGCAGAAGAGGAACGCCCCTGTGAAGACACCACAATTTGGGAGTTCGGCATCCCAACTGCTTCACGACTAAGATTCTCTCCCCTCTTTAATCTCCTCAAAATCGGAGGCCTCTCATCTTCGGTCTCCTCATCATCCACCTCTTCCGAAAGAACGGTAGTCGGACCAGTTTGGCTTCGGGTAACAGCTTCGGTCGCAGGACTAATAGCCTTCGTGCCTTTCTTCTTCGCAGCCACAGTTTTTCCCCTTTTTCGATTCGGGTCACACAAGGTAACATTCGCAGCGTCACCATCACCGGTCAATACATCACTATGCTGACAAGCAGCCAATTTATCAGGTTCTAAACAGAGGCAAATATCCATACCTATCGCATAGCTGAGGCAGGAAGTGTTTATCACCTGACCAATTTCCCCCTTCCTAGCAGGCACCAACTTCGAGGATCTTTTTCTCTTCTTCGGAGCATCGCTTTTGTCTGAAACTTTCTGGCTTTTCATCTTCGCTTGCTCCGCTTTCTGAAAAACAAAACATGGATGAGAATAATCCCTAAAGAAGAATAAACAAAGAAATTTCAAATTACACCTTACCTTCAGTTTGGCTTGAGCAATCTTTTCCCGAGACTTGACACGCTCCTCCTCGGAGAAGAAAATATCATAGAAATTAACAGCAGAAAAATTATGCCCCTCTTCAAACTTCCTACGCTCAATACTTCCCTCTTTGTCCTTGTAGCCATAGAGGACAGGCCCTTCGATGAGTACAGGTTTTGAAAACCACCTCATCGCTAGAATGGCGAAGAAGTGTATTCTTTTGAGATCCCGAAAGATCAACGTCACCGAGGGCGTGAGAAGAAACGGGAATTTTACCTAAGCTCACACTCCAAGGAGCCTTCTCTTTGAGCAAATACTTCTCTACCTTGTAATATTTGAAGAAATTATCGGCGGACCAATACTCGGGAGGATGTTTGAGTTCCTCGGGAAGCTACCCTATGAGCGAGCGACCCATTCACTGATAACTCGAATAGAGTTTCCATTCAATTGTATCACCCCGCATGGAGGGTTGATTTTGGAGTAAATTGCATAGAAAAGAGGATTGGACGGATTGTACAAAGGTATAGGAAGACCGGCGCCGAGTTGTTCGCCGGAAACGATTAATCTTCTGCTACCACACTCTTGAGAAGAAAGAAGCTCCGGGGATAGAATTCCCTTACCCAAACTTTTGCAAGGAAAAAGAGACGAATCAAACCCATAAATACGCGCCCTTTCTTCCCAACCAATCTTCTGAGGATCCACCATTTTGTAAGGCAACACCTTAGCGGGAGAAGCGTCGGAGGAACCGTTTGCAGAGGCACTGGCAGAAGCCTGCAGCGGAAGGGAAAGTTAAAAAAGGAACAAAAAATGAAGATCAAACTAAAACGGCGGAGATAAACCCCGAAAACTTACCATGATCTAAGGAAAATACAGAAGAAAGAGATTCAAGCACTTCGGAAAGTAATAAAAGCAAAGAAAGGAGAGAGGGAAGAAGAGGCGACAGAAAGCAAATTTAAATAGGAAAAAGATAGAACCGATACAGCAGGTGACAGGTCAAAGAAAGGTGAAGGTTTCGAAAAACACTCGAAGTTACGTGTGTCAGTTAGAAATTAAGACGAGGACACGTGTCGAAGAAGGCGCAACCCCAAGGGTTTTCTCCTCCAAACCTCTTCGACCTTTGGATAAGAAAAGAGGCAAACTGTAGAGGGTAAAACCCCTCGGAACACGTGTCTCGCATCCCAGAAGCCTAACCACTCCGAAAGGATCAACAGCGAAACCTCGGACCAGACCAAAGAAGAAGGAGGTCGCACACTAGCAAAGTAAAGACTTGGAAGGAAGGGATTCGGACTATGTCAAAGGACCGAAGCCCCAGACTCAACCTCGGAGCACCAGCGAATAAACTGCCTTACTCGACAAGGACTGACACCACCACGATTGAGCCTTTTGTCTTTATTAGTTGTAAACCACCCAAGCTCGGCCTATATAAGGCGAGCTTGGAGAGCGTTGTAAGGGTTGGATTCTTTTTGGGTTGAACCTAAGCGGCAAGAGTGAGATTAGGTCTGTATCTCCTCTGGTTCCTTAGGGTTATATTCATGTAATCGCAACACTAAAATACATACAAATCTTTATACATTTATCCTTTGCTGTTATATGTTTAGTCTTCAATTACTGTTCTGATTACCTTCGGTATTGTTCTTGAGGTCCTCGCACCTTTGGATCTCAACTAAAGTTACTGTATGTATGAGTAGATTTGATGAATATGGTATCACTAGTACCTATGCAGATTTTCTACTCGTACAAAGGCCTTGAAGCGGAATTGTGGAAGTCGCCGCTATTTATTCCCATTTTTAGGGAACGGAGTAGGACTCTTGACCGATTCTTCTTGACCCTGAACTAAGTAGTAATAAATCCCTATTATTGACCTATACCATGACCTATTCATATTTCATTCTGCTCATGAATCACCTTATGAAACCGAAGGAATGAAGCGGCCTTCTACCACGACTGTCTTCTTAATGAGCGTAGGGGAAGGGCGAGCCTTAGCGAAGTGCTTTCTTCCGAATATCTCGCTTTGACTTGATGGATAGCCGATAGAACTATGCAAAGACATCTATTCATTAGTTATGAGTTTATATTATCTGTTCTAGAGGGTCAGTCATCGACACTTTCTATATCGAAAAAAGTCATTCCTTCTTGGAGTCTTCTGATATGTCTCTGCCCCCTGAGTTCTCACCCTTTTGTTCTACCTACCTTGTATATGTGATCTGGTTAATGAACAAATCTACGATAGGGGCAACAGGGAGGTATACAGCTACGTCGTCGCCTTCCCTCTCATCAATGACCATTGGAGGCGGTGCCGCTTAGGTTGCTAATTGAGAGGGCGAAAGCGGGAGCGCGTTAGGATTGCTTTGATGGCAAGAACCACAATTGGCCTTCACCAAGCTGACCACAGGATTTGAGTTAGCCTTCGTATTTCTGCTAGACGCGAAATCCTCTTTTCCAGATGCTCAGACGGAGGGGATCGCGGTCGGCTTTCAGCTTCCCTCTCCTTTGCAGTCGAGTCCCTTCCGGGCCTTGACTTGCACCTTAGCCTTCGTCTTTGAGAGGTTCTCTTGCCTATGCTCAACAAGACCCAAACTATACCAAGGCTTGAGGGCTATCAGCTACGCTTTGTCCTCTTGCTTAGTATCGGTCGGGAAGAAAGACCTCCCTTCCTTGTTTATGAAAGAATAGAATCGATCGCCCTAGGCCTGGGCTCTCTAACGAAGTAAGCTGGGATTGGTGAATTGAAAGACTCTATCCCGGTCTTATCTGTTTTGAATCTCCTCACGCGATAATAAAGCATGCTATCGATTGAAACGGAAGAACAGAGTGAAGATAGTTCGCGACTCTCCCCCTATCTACCTTTAGTCTAGGAAGCAACCCTACGGGTAACCAACTATGGGACAACAACAGGACCCATCGTTTTCTTTCCTTAGTGGGAAATTCAAAGGAATAATGGACTTATTTATTAGTTGAATCATTTTATAGAAATATATTTCACAATATCCAATGAACGGAGCAACATGAACCTGAAAGGTACTCAAATGATCAGGGCCTACCCCACCTACCACTTTGGCTTAACAGAAACCCTGGCAAATTCTATCAATATATCCCCCTACTTGCCCCACTAATCAATGAAGTGGATCGAACCCAGGCCCAAGGCAAGGAGCGGAATCAGTCCAGTTATAAACAATAGGATAAGATAGCTCTTCAATCTGCACTTCAACGAGAGAATCGACATCTAGTACAGGTGTATTAACCGAGGGGAATCTGTCCGCTTATGAAGGGATCGAATGTCACCTCTTGGACCTGATCAGGCCCAGGCCCAAGGATCGAAATAAGTGTCCAGTTCCGAAGCGATCGAATAAGGAAGGCAGCTCTTGAAGTGTGTAACCTAATTCCTCGACCAGGTTGCTAATTAATGAAAGGGAGCCAAAGGTATTATGAAGCGTCCATCAGTTAAAGTTCGTCCGCTCTGAAACAAGGTCAGTGATTAGAGGAAATGTCAAGCAAGTTAGATCTCAAGGTGTTAAGCATACAAGTCCGGTCCAGGCCCTCGATCTAATAAGGCCAAGTCAAATCAGTAAGATCTATTAGGGCAGCTCCAGGCCGTCGATCAAAAAGGGCTCGAAGTTTAAACCTATAGGAATCTAGAGTTTCCTACCAAGTTTTCTTATCTTATAAAAAGAAATTAGTGGAACCAAGAGCTACAACTACTACAAAAAAGGCACCAAGGACTCTTACTTGTTGATCTCGGTTACTCAAGCTTAGGAAGCTTAAAAAGAATCTCTATGCCGAAAAGAAGATAACAACTCTCACTAGTGATATTAGGCAGGCCCTGTACATAGTGGGTTATCTCGAAACCATTTACTCAAGGTTTTGCTAAAGAATAATCAAGTCTCAGCTGGTTTACGAGTTCAATCTCACGCATCAGCTTCATCAAGTCAAGGAAGCATACCAATAAACTAGGCTTACAAGTGCCTCTAGGCTAATGACCAGGGACACTAAAAGCACACACTAATGCACATCTTGCTTTACCAGGCTGAAAGGGTCACGCTTTCACGAAGCTCGTCTCACGATGTCATCATCTTGCTTTCACGAACACCTAGTTTCAGAAGCAAAGGCACTATCACTTCATGCAATGCCCAGGGCCCTGTACTATGACCCGTGGATCTACTTTGCTCAACCCTATCTAATCCATTTAAAAGATGGTTCCAAACTAAAGGCAGTCACTAGATCCTATAGACAGGTCCCTGGAATCCACAATCCTTCATCTTGGTTTAGCGGGCTTTCAGGTCAGTCAGGAAGATGCTTTCACGATGCTGGTTTCACGAAGTGCCAAAGGCAAGGTGTTTCTAAGTGCTTCTGACAAACCAAATGGGACTTATAGCTTGCCAATATCTAAATAAGTGAGATTCAAAATAGGTGATTAAGGTATATTAAAGAGGATCCTGGTCATAAAGTACCTCTGGAAATTGCATCTAGAGATCTAATTGTTTATACAATCAGTTTTTCATACAAGAAAGAACTAAAGAACACAAGTAGTTGATCGCCTTCTTCACTATAGTCTCCAGTTGGGAGAGATTCCTTAGCGTTGTTCACAGGTTAGCCGAAATGAATCTGGCCAAAAGTACATCTATCTATTTGGGTAATATTCATATAATCTGTTGGTCTTTGAGTTGGTAGGAAGAACAGCTACAGACGAAAGAGAAAGAACGTTAGCTCAACAGCGGAAGGCACAAGCCCTAGCTGCGGTAGCCGCGGATCTACAGATGATGCGGATGGGAGCGCACATCCTTTACATGCTCCAGGTAGTACTGGTGGCTGCCTTAGTCGCGTTAGCGTACATCCAGCGGGTCGCACACCGTTGGACCTTTGCTACGGATGGTTCTGGTAGCCAGATATGTTTGAAGACAAGTCTTCGAATTCAATTAAATTTCTTATATTAAAGTGACCAAGAAAAGGGATGCGCGTGCTAACGCGCAACGCTAGGAGCCCTTGCTTGTTGAGGAATGACCCGTTTTCGAGAGAAAATCCGTTGCAATGAATCGACTGGAGAATGGATCTCTAGCAAAGGTTTGAGCATCGGTCTAAGAGTCTGATATTTGCATCTTGTCTGAAAAACATTGTCTCAACTGGATCTCTAAATTGCCTAGTTTTCTGAGGCCTTTAGCTTTGAATCAAGTTTCATCATATGATAAGAACGAATCGTTTCATACAGCTGAAATGGTCTCTTATGAAGTCTCTATATGAGTCTGATCTCTACTATGTTAATATGAGGTGAGTCATGGCGCAAAAGAAGCTCTCTTTGGTTATTGCCTTCTTCTCCCAGGTTTCCTTTGTTGCATCCATCCATTGCCAGGTTCATCTCTAATGTGATGAAAGTGGGTCTCAAAAAGGGATATCCAGACTTTGCAGATAAGGTTTTTTGTAGTTTAAGATCGGATTGACCATGAATTTCGTATAATAAGTGAGCAGAACCAGTTTGTCAGATAGAGCGCTTCGTAATGACTATAAGTCCTTTTTAGGACAGAGATTCATTACCAAGTCTAATTAGTGGAGTTCTTTCTTTCATTTTAGTATAAGTTCATTTCTTAGCTCGTGCAATTAACTTCTTCTTTCAACTCTTTAGTACTTAGGTTCATTCAATTGGTGCATTCATAAATAGGAACAAGACCAGGGACTTGAATATGTATTGGACAGGTCTAATGAATACGAGAAAGATATCGGAATGCTGGTACAGAACCCTGGATTGCAAGAGGTCAGCTTTATTCTCTAAGAAAACGCTCTTAGTTCAGTTCGGTAGAACGTGGATCTCCAAAACCCGATGTCGTGGGTTCAAATCCTACAGAGCGTGTTGAAAAGAATGACTTAAAAGAAAGATAATCATAAGAGTTGTCGTCCGTTGTTCCTCTCCCGCTGGTCGAGTCACTAAAGTTCCTCAGTAGCTCAGTGGTAGAGCGGTCGGCTGTTAACTGATTGGTCGTGGGTTCAATTCCTACTTGAGGAGAGTTCAATTTAGGGAGAGTGGCCGAGCGGTCAAAAGCGACAGACTGTAAATCTGTTGGAGTTTTTCCTACGTAGGTTCGAATCCTACCTCTCCCAGTTAACTTAATATAATAGAAAAAGAGTTTCTGAGACGCAATGAGTTGGCTAGGTAACATAATGAAAATGTATTGGACTGCAAATCCTGGAATGACGGTTCGAGCTCGTCCTTGGCCTCTCCCCTAGTTCATAGATCCCCTGCTATGATAACTTTCGGCATCAAAGACAGTGATTGAGGCTTTTAATTCCTCTCGAGCGATTTGTTTATTGTAGAGGCTTATAGTTTAATTGGTTGAAACGTACCGCTCATAACGGTAATATTGTAGGTTCAAGCCCTACTAATCCTATACCGATCCTTTATAGGTGTATAGCTCAGTTGGTAGAGCATTGGGCTTTTGACCTAATGGTCGCAGGTTCAAGTCCCGCTATACCCAAACTTAAACGCGAGCTGAAGCATTTTTTGTCCCTTTCGTCCAGTGGTTAGGACATCGTCTTTTCATGTCGAAGACACGGGTTCAATTCCCGTAAGGGATATGTACTCATCCCCGGCCGGCGGTTTCATTGTTGAGTGATCGCTCGCCATCTGGAGTTATTTCAGAGATAGGTACTCATTAGCTTTCGGAGATCGAGATGGGAACTCAATGCCACGAGCAGAGAGACTAACGGCTCTGAAAGAGAGAAAGACCCATCCTGGGATTGTAGTTTAATTGGTCAGAGCACCGCCCTGTCAAGGCGGAAGCTGCGGGTTCGAGCCCCGTCAGTCCCGACCTAAGATCCAATTTTATCGATGAATGAATTTATCCTCCACTGACGCGCTAAAGTTTAGGAGTTACGGGGCGGATGTAGCCAAGTGGTTCAAGGCAGTGGATTGTGAATCCATGATCCGCGGGTTCAACCCCCGTCATTCGCCCCATCAAGAAAAAGGGACAGGAAGATCCCAACTTTAAATCTTTATCTGCAAGAGACAATTCCTTAGATGGATGTCTGAGCGGTTGAAATAGTCGGTCTTGAAAACCGAAGTCTTGCATAGTAAGCTGGGGGTTCGAATCCCTCTCCATCTGGTGCTTTAGCGGGGTAGAGGAATTGGTCAACTCATCAGGCTCATGACCTGAAGGCTACAGGTTCGAATCCTGTCCCCGTCTTAGTGAAAGGCAATTAAGGTAGTGTTATACACTGGGAATCTTGGCTACTATAGTTATTCCCTCTTTCTTATGTCTATTCTTGTCAATGCAGGGTGTAATACTCACTCTCAAAAATGCGGGGTGTTAGTGTCACACACTCATCGGGTCCTTTTCAGCAACGGGCTCATCCGTGTAAGAATGAAGAATTCCTCTGCCAACAAGTCCTAAAAGAGGAAGAATCGCAAAAAACAAGAAGAAAAGAAGAGGTGAGATTTGCCCAATAGCCACGAATGGTGGCTCCACTGGCTGACATCCGATCCAACCTAGCAAGCAACGATCCGCCAAAAGCAACCAAAAAAGTCCCTGATAAATGGGGAGAAAACTTGAACTACGCACATAGAGACTCTTCATAAAAGGTAGACCTCACAGGTAGATGGAAACGAGTGTTATTGCGGCTACACCTCCTGCTCTATCAGGAATACTGCGAAGGATTGCATAGACCGGTAGGAAATACCATTCAGGCACAATATGAGCTGGAGTGGACATCAGATTAGCAGGTATGTAATTGTCTGGATGCCCCAAGACATTAGGAGCATAAAAGATCCAAACAAAGAAGAAGATAGCAAAAGCTACCCACCCTACTAGATCCTTAACATAGAAATAAGGATAGAAGGCAATTTTATCCATTTCAGCATGTACACCTAAAGGGTTGTTTGATCCATATTGATGAATGCGGCCAGATGAAGAACACTGGCGCCTACTAAGATGAAAGGGAGTAAGTAATGAAGACTAAAGAATCGATTTAAAGTTGCATTGTCCACAGAGAAACCACCCCAAAGCCAAGACACTATAGTGTCTCCGACTACAGGTATGGCACTAGCCAAGCTTGTAATGACAGTAGCTCCCCAGAAGCTCATATGTCCCCAAGGCAGTACATAGCCTATGAAGGCAGTCAATATCAACTCCGATACACCGAACAAATTCCCTAGGACTGTTATAACTCGCATAATATAAGCCACAGAACATGTGCAGATATACGACGATAAAGAATATGGAAGCCCC
This sequence comes from Papaver nudicaule, assembly GCA_023529015.1. Classification (NCBI taxonomy): domain Eukaryota; kingdom Viridiplantae; phylum Streptophyta; class Magnoliopsida; order Ranunculales; family Papaveraceae; genus Papaver; species Papaver nudicaule. The sequence goes on along the minus strand of JAJJMA010216178.1, from coordinate 1,593 downwards.
GTTCGCATGCATATATCGGAGCAACCAACCCCCTTCAACACCTCTCATGATGTGTTCTACGCTGTTGAAAGCTAGATCTACATGAGGCGTGTAATGCATCGCTAGGAAGATGCCGGTCACTATCTGAATGACTAAACAGATACCAGCTAGAGACACGAAGCCCCACCAGTAGCTCAAATTGCTCGGGGTTGGATAATCTATCAAATGCTGATTCAGCACGGAGGCAATTGGTTGTTTAAGAATAGAGAATTTTTAGTTCCTTACAGTCATTTCTCTTTCCTGAGACATTCTTTTCTTATTCCCTAAAGAGAATTTCATAACTCTCCTGTCTCAATGATATGGGCCATTGGTTTGACCAACAAAAGGTTGTTTACCAACGTCAATTGGGAGTTTACTGCTCACGAAAGAAGATACTTATTCTACGATATTAGAAGAGAGTTTAGTGAATCGACCAGCGGGAGAGGCCATTTATAGACTCGAGCGTATGCGAGAGGCCCGGACGGGACTCGACTGAAAGGAGAGGATCTATAGTCAAGGTGACAGGATTCAAACCTATGGCCCTCTGTACCCAAAACAGATGTGCTGACCAGACTGCGCTACACCTCGTCTCTCACCCTGTAGGAACTTGAGTCAATCCGTCTCGCATGCTTCTTAGAAGTGGATTTGAACCACTGACACAAGAATTTTCAGTCCTTTGCTCTAACCAGCTGAGCTACCCAAGCCACTTTCTTTCCTAAAGTTTTCTTCGAGCGCTTTACAAGGAGTAGCTTGTTTTTTTTTTTCCCGTTCAACCGGAGGAAATGGGATTTGAACCTATGATACAATAATCTTGTATGTTTATTTAGCAAACCAATGCCTTAAGCCACTCATCCATCCCTCCAAGTTTTGTTGATCGGAATTGGATTGCCAGGTTGGCTGCTCTCTCAGTTCAAGTTCAGTACTCTTAAGATAAAACGACCCACTATAGGGAATTTTACCTGCTCTCTCAGTTCAAGTGCTCTTAAGATAAAGATTTCTTTCTATACGAGTTTCTTCCCGTAGATACAAAACAGATGCGATCCAGAGCTTCGAGCTATGGCTTGCATTGGAGAGGCCTTCCAAATGAAGAGAAAGAGTTCAGCTTTCTGGCGATTAAATCTGGAGTAAAAGGATTCGAACCTTTGCATGCCGGTATCAAAAACCGGTGCCTTGCCACTTGGCTATACTCCAAGTTAAGGTCTGAATTCCATGAATCTCTCGGGACCGAGGAACTACATCTATTATATTAAATTACGTTATCCCTCTTTTTTGGGACCCTATCTACTAGGCTATCTATCTATGTAATTGCGATCTATTCATGTAATTTTCAATATATAACTTGAAGACGAGCGCTCGTCGTTATTTATCTCTCTCCAGAAGTAACAATGTACGAGAAGAGAGTGATCCTGGCTTCATTATTTTTCCGCTCCTACTCTTCTATAGTAGGATCCATATTCCATTCTTCGTGATAACCAAGTAAGTAAACAAACTGACCGAAGGTAGATCTTTGGATCATCTGGTAACTTTTAGTTAGTTAGAGTCACTATATAAACAAATAGAACACAAGCTCTACCG
>JAJJMA010216131.1:0-19821 GCA_023529015.1 Papaver nudicaule | reverse complement strand
ATGTTCAACTTCAACTAGAGTAATAAATCTTAGACTGTTCGGCTTAGCTCCAGCTAAAATTAATTTTGTTCCTGCACTGCATGACTTCAACTGTGCAGATAGCATATCCAAAGAATTGGCTTGGGGTGAGCTAGATGATGTTGTGATGGGAGGTGTCAGTGAAAGTAAATTTTTAATTGATCGATCTGGAAGTGAAAACGGTGGCCCGACAGGGCTCTTTAATGGTCTACACCTGATTTGTCCTTCAATTATTATTGATATCTTCTGTTGCACCCAATTTTCCTATTGTTTTCATATGTTACTTGCTGTGACTACCTTTGATTGATTTTCCAAAGATTAATAGTGCTCCCTTCTTTTCTAATTCAGGTGTTGTCTCCACTAAAAACAATGGTGGTTTCACTAGCATCAGGACAAGGGTCAGCAAGTTTTCCATCTTCTTGTTGCCCGTTTCTTGACTAGGGATATGCTTGATATTTGTCTTACTAAACTCTTTTTCCCAAATTACCATGGTTGTGGCATGTATTAAGTCTTCGCGACTTAACCTCTCATCTGAAAGAACATTGTTTGATTTGGTTGATTAACTATTAGTTCATAATTTGTTCTGATCTCTAGAAGATGTCTTGGCATGATTGCTTGGATCACTGGATTGACCCAATTGGTTTACTTACAGAATTTTTCCACACCCGAGGATCTTTCAGCATATGATGGTCTTGAATTGCGAATCAAAGGCGATGGCCGTCGTTATAAACTTATTGTTCGCATTAGCCCTGAGTGGGATACCGTAGGATATACTGCTATATTTGACACAGTAAAAGATCAATGGCAATCAGTGAGTGTTCATACTCCCTTTCTTTTCTTTTTTGTTCTGCAGAATAGGCTAATATCATAATGGCTACATTGTTGCTGTGTTTTTTTTGTATGTTTGTGTATACTTTTTATTTCTGACTTCATTTGTTAAACTTATTTCTTTGACCTTCAGATACAACTTCCATTTTCTTCTTTAAGACCTATATTTCGTGCAAAGACTGTACTTGACGCGCCACCCTTCGATCCTAGCACAATCGTGTCATTGCAGGCAGGCTTCTATGTTCTACTTCCACGTTCTGTGCTTGTTTATTTGGATTGTCTTAAAGGCATTTATTGATAATATGCCGTCAAACCTGTAACAGCTTATGTATAGCAAGTTTGAGTATGATGGCAAACTGAATCCAACTTTTGAAGAAGGCCCATTCGAGCTTCCTATTTCAACTATAAAAGCATACATAAAAGATCCAATCACTCCCAGGTGCCATATTTTCACTCAAAACTCTACAGTTTATCTGTGAATTGTCTATCTATAAGTGCCTGATATTTTATATTTTCTCGTGTTCTCATTTGCTTGTTTATAATTGTAGGTTTGTACATGTTGGCTCAGCCGGTGTTACCCGGCCTGACAGGCCTGGTCTTGATTTAAGTAAACAACCTCCTGCTGTTCGCCTAAATAAGGAACTTGACTACATCCTCACCTTTAAGTTGAAGGTATCATTGAACTGTTTTCAGGTTTTCTTTCTCAGTTACCAGTAACCATATTAGGGGTGAATATATCGTGGTTATTGTTTCCAAAAACAATGCTTAATCGGAAAAACCTAGGACAAGAATTTCCCAGCTTACATTAAGCTAGTTGGTTACTTAATGATTTTTAATTGTCTTATCCTGTTGTTATAATAGGGTGAGGATTTGATCAGGGAAAGTGGAATTCCTTACACAATAGTAAGACCTTGTGCGTTAACTGAGGAACCTGCTGGAGCTGATCTTATTTTTGAGCAAGGAGACAACATTACGGTACAAAATTTTTTACACTCTTTCCAATGTCCTTCTGCAGGTACATCTTTAGTTGCTGTTTCTGTAAGCATTGACAAGGATTAACTTAGTATAAGCCAGTGTACATGTTTATATGTGTTTGAGGCTTAACCTTGAGTTGTTTTCTTTAAGCAAAGTTTATCTTTAAGTTCTTGGAAGGTCATTTATTTCCACTTCTAAGAATTATTTGACGATTGCAGGGGAAAATTTCAAGGGAAGAGGTTGCTCGAATATGTGTTGCTGCTTTAGAAAGCCCTTACGCATGTGACAAGACATTTGAGGTAAATCCCTCTCTCTCGTCTATAACTATTACTATTTGGCTGTGATTTATCATATGTGGGTGCACCCACAGAAGCCTTTCCAAGTCTTCTACAAGTATATCTGCTGATCATGTCACCAAGTTGAATGCAAAATATGGCACATAAGTTGATCCTGCATATAAGGTTGATGGAAGTATACATAAATTCCTGTTTGCAGGTGAAAAGTGTTATTCCCTTTAGTGAGCCATTTACAGTGGATCCTGAAAATCCTCCACCTGAGAAAGACTACGATGTTTACTTCAAAACATTGAAGGACGGTATCACAGGGAAAGAAGCTTTGGAGCAGAGCCCTGTGTCGGTTTAATGTTTATAGACAATAGACAATGGGGGTTTTCTTTCAACATCAAATAAGTTGAGGGAAAAGGCTTTTACACAGATAAAACCTGAACTAAATAATACCTTGTAATCAGCAGGAAAGTGTTTTAAAAAGGGGAAAAAACTGTTTAGTCCTTTTTTAGGTGGATCTATATCCATTTAGTCCTGTTACAAAAGTGACTTTTCTGTTTAGTCCTTTGTTATTAAAAGAGTATAATAACTCTCATTTTAAAATAAAATATCTCCCAAAATATAACTCGAAAATTAACAAATTTTATATATTCGGAAAGCTCTTGACGAGATCTACACAACGAGTACCATTGTTGATATGTTTCGAAACATTTTTTTTTACATTACCGATAATGGTACTTCATGTTTGGGGATGAAGTCAATTTTTAACTTCATATTTTGAGATGAAATTCATATATCACTTCATATTTTGAGATGAATTCAATTTTTAACTTCATATTTTTGATATATTAATTCATTTTGAACTTCATATTTTGAGATGAAGTTCATTTATCATTCATATTTTGAGATGAAATTCAATTTTTAACTTCATATTTGGAGATGAATCTCATTTATCACTTCATATTTTGAGATGAATTCAATTTTTAACTTCATATTTGGAGATGAATCTCATTTATCACTTCATATTTTTAGATGAATTCAATTTTTAACTTCATATTTTGAAATGAAAATTCATTTACCACTTCATATTTGTAGAATTCTACTTTAATTTATAATCCTTATGAAATGAATTTTATTTTGTCACTTCATATTTTGAGATGAATTTCATTTATGACTTCATACATTGAGATGAAAACTACTTTAGAACTTCATAGTATGAGATGAAATCTATTTTATCACTTTATAGTATGAGATGAAATCCGTTTTAGTACTTCATTTTCTAAAATGAAATCCGTCACCGGGTAACGTGAAAAAAAAATGTTTCGAAACATAGTGACAATGGTACTCGTTGTATAGATCTCGTCAAGAGCTTTCGGAATATATAAAATTTGTTTCATTCCGAATTGTAGTTCTTGAGATATTTAATTTTTTAATAAATTTGCATTAGTTTTATAAATAAAAAAGAATAAAAGATAAAATGGTATTTCTGTAATATTAAAAAGGACGATGATGTCACTCCGCGTGGGTAACGTTCACCCAAGGACCAAACAATAAAAAAAAGGACTAAATAAAAATATTAGGACCAAACAAAAAACTTTTAGGACTAAATAATAATCTTGGTTGGCTCACAGGACTAAATAGAAATATAAGATCTAAATCTAGGACTAATTGGTAGTTTCTACTTTTAAAAATCATCATGCCTGTAAAACTTGCATACTCATGTGGTGTCAACTGTCAAACAAGAAAGCTAGTTTCATATACCACTTTGGGCGTGCCGATTCATCTGACAACACTGTATGTAATAGTATTGTGAAGTGAACCGTTCCTTGTAGATTTGTTTTGGTTTTCTTTTTGAAAAGTCAAAAGCCTAAATATCATAGTGCCAAGGAGGCACAAAAAGTACACAGGAAACATCTCAGTTTTTGCACGCAAAAACCAAGAGCTAGCAAAGCCTAGCTAAACATGTAATATACAGTATGTTTTTGTATCCCAGTTTGCGACCAAGTCATCAAAAATTAAACCTTTGCACAAATAATAAGGCCTAAGCGGTTATCATTCCTGGCTAAATTTGGCCCCACTGGGGAGTATTTGGCCCCATAGAAATTTAAACCCATCTAGGGTGAGTTGTTATGGGATGTCTTCACAGGGGTGGAATATACTATATTACCCTTCACTACTAATTAATCATACTAACTAATCTCACCCCAAATAGTAAACTTAACCTTAATCCAAAAACCCTAAAATATTTAAACCAAAAAACTTTTCCAAAACCAAAATCATTTCACTCTCAAACAAAAACAAAAACAAAAACAAAACCAAAACAAAAACAAAAATTTCGAATCCGCCCACTCGAGAATCAAGCCGGAAACTTCGTCAAAGGTGTGTAATCTTATCTCAATCGTTTTTAGTATGTTAGTTGCTTATTATACGTGATTTGGTTGCATGAAACTCTGATTTTTCGGCAATTGTTTCGGCTGATAATACCAGAATCGTTGGATCCGAAACAACATATCCAACGATTGTGCATCTTCACTAGGAACAATCGTTTTCTGTTTTATCAAATATATACCGATTATGTTTTTTAAGATGAACAAACGTTAGATGTAGTAATATATATGAACCGATTATTTATCATCAACACTTCATGTAAAAATTCCATGCAAGTTACGTAGTTTTTTAATCGGTGGATAACTGCCTATAGATTGAACGATTATATTTTTTAAGAAGAATAAACGTTAGATGTAGTGATATATATAAACCGATTATTGATGACCTCATCAGTTCAGTTACGTGGCTAAGGCTTAATACATAGAGTAATCGGTTTTCGAAACTTCGATGGATTCAGCTGAGAATGGTGGCGCGAGGGATATCGAAAGGTAACAATCGAAACCCACTTCCTTTTTTAGTTGTTTAACTTAGATTATAATTTTTTTTTTTTTTTGCATCAGGACCGCTGAACCAAGTTCTGTAATTATCGATAGAGCAGATTTTCCTGCATGGATGAATGTGTGTGATTATCACTTTGCAAATAGAGCACCGCGTAATCTAGGACGAAGAAGAGTGGGTGAGGTAGAAGATGAATGGCGGTTTGAATGTAAATTATGTGTTCATGTCCCACGCCATCTAAGGAGGAACATGTTTACGAATGGGGCAGTAAAAAGTACTCCTAATGGTTGGGCGGTTGTTTGGGGTGATTGCTATCTATTTGTGGTTCCTGCTCGTCGTCTTACCCCAGAGGAGAGAGCGAGGGCCGGAATTTGAACTATTTCTGTTTCAGCTTATGTTGTGTGAGTTGCAAAGCTGAACTATTTGAACTATTTCTGTTTCTTGATTTAATCACATTTCTATTTCATTTGAATCATATATATATATGTGTTCTTCTCTTCTTCTTCTACTACTTTCATAACACCTTTTCTTTTTTTGAGTTCAACAAACCCTAATTTCATCATATTCTCAAAATCAACAAAGCAAGCTTACACTATGTCGACAACAATCAAGTACGTAAAACTAACAGATGGTTACAATGTAATTGATTTCTACACGTAAATGGAAGAATCGAAACCCTTCATTTCCACCCAGAATCGGTGTATGTAGTTGAAAATATATAACGACTGTTGTTGGTCTCGAGCAACAATCGTTTTTCTGTGTTACAATTAACTAACGATTATTATTTCACAGAAACAATCGTTGAACATTAAGTACTTCGTATACCGATTGTTGTAACTCTGAATTGTTTGAACCTTTACTGGCATTTCAAAATCGTTTTATGATATGCATATTAAACACCGATTATGGATGACAGGTCCATATATGTTAAACTTAAGTAATCGTTAGATAATTTGTTGTATGTTTACCGATTTTGGTTCTCTCAGAAAGTTTTGAACTTATTTATATTTATCGGTTCTTATTAATAAATACATGCACCGATTTTGGTAAATCGTTTTATGTATGAATGTATATAGGCCGATTAATCTCTTAATACCTTTAGATTTTTAAGTCGTTTCCATCGTGTTTATGTAACAGGGAACCAGAATCAAGTGGTCAACCAACACCAATTCGCGATGCTGAATCGAACCTTGCTCTTGTGATTTATCAACCTCCCCCACTACCAATGCGCCCTGATCATGCACTTCTAATTGAGACACGGCGTCAAAGGAACGAACTCATTGACCGCCCTCCCCCACCACCAATTCGTGAAGATGAATCGAACCTTGCACTTGTGCTTTACCATGAACCTCCAGCACCAATTCGTGAGGATGATCCACGCGTGATTGAAACACGACGTCAAAGGGATGAACACATTGATCCTCCTCTTCCACGACCACGACATTTGCGTGGGGAAAATTCTCCTGGCCTGCGTAGGGATTATCGGGATTTTCTTCCTCCCCAAGTCGAAAGATTTGTCTCACATGATGAATGGCAAGCGCAAGCACCTCGTAATCTTAAAAGAAAGAGGGTTGGTGAGGTTGTGGATGTTATCCCTTGTGGTTGTACACTTTGTGCTGAAGTTGCACGTCTCCGTCCACTTGTTGAGGCCAATGGCGGACCGAGCTGGGAACTAATCCGCAGTCGAACAGGGTTTGGAACTGGTTTCACTGGTTGAGTTTTATTATGTGTTTTGGTATTGTGTGTTCTAGTTTATTTTATGTTATCGACATCTATGATGGTGAACTTCTGGTTATGAATGTATGGTTGACTTAAATCGTTGAATTTCTGGTTATGAATGTATGGTTGTTATGTTTGTTCATGTATTGATGCTTCCTATTTTGTTCCATAACCATGTGATAGTAGTTAGTGTATTTCAGGATAATAATCGGTTAATACAATATCCAGTGTTAGCCGATTAAACACAATCGTTGTATTTGTAAGTCTGTTTACAACGAATATAGGTAATCAAATGTTTCAAACTCCTGTGCTCCACAATCGGCGTTTGTTACCATAAATTAACGCCGATTGATCTCAGATTTTTGAAAAAAATAGCCGTTGGGACTTCCATCTATAAAAGGACATAAAGAACTCTTAGTGTTTCCAACCCCCAAAATGGCTAAACCATCATCTTCTACCGGTACGCCTCCAACTTCTCCTGCACCCGAAACTCGAAACATAACTAGGGAGATAATCAATAACTACTACTACACCAAAAAATCAGATACATCACCTCCTCTATTCACTCCCCCTCCATTTAAGAGATGGTATCCTACTCCCCCTAGACACTATGGTAGCCCAGTAGTTAAACGATGCAAATCATCTACAACATCTTCTTCGTCGTCATCTAAGGTTCGAAAACCCTATATAAATCCTCTAGACTCATTACCCGATGGACCTAAACCACGTCCCAAATTTACGTTGGAAGAAGATTTATGTCTTTGTAAGAACTATATGATCTTCTATCCGACCCCTGCTAAAATGAAACGAAATCGTGTTAAAGTGAATTATCCACAATTGTGGACTACTGTCACTGAAGAATTCAATGCTGATGAACCTAGAAGCCAAGTTGTGCGAGATCGGAATGCGTTGGGAGTTCGATGGAGAAAAATACATAAAAGAGTCGACGAATTTATGCAGTTGGTTAAGTTGATCCGAGCTCAACTTTCGGATGATAGCGATGATGAAATTTTGGCTAGGGCTTTGAAAGAATGGCAACGAATTAATGGGAAGTTCTTCAAGTACGAAAAACATTACCGTCTCCTCAAGATTTTTATCGCAAACTGTTATATTGGTTGATTAAATTCGTTAAAGTATCTTTTGTAGACATAATCGGCGTTTACATTTAATCTTGTAAGCCGATTGTATTTACAATCGGCCTTCAGTTGACTTCATTGTAACCGATGCTTCATTGTCCAATAATTTGCTTTTAAATGTTTAAACATCGGCTCTTGTGGACTTATTTATTAACCGATTATTTATTTAAAATTTGGGCCAGCATTGAAATCGGCGTAATTGGTTCACAATATATACCGATTGTTGATTGTTTTCCCAAGAAAAAGAGCCGTTGGGATCACATCTATATAAGAGAACCTCCCCACACACATACCCTCCATATCAACTTGAAGTTCTTCTTTCTCCATTATTTTTTTTTCAATTCAATAGGAGATAATGGGGGAATGGGGGAATTGGGACGCGCAAGAAGACTTAGATCTAGTGAAATCATTCGCGTATGTCCTACGTGAACGACCCAATGAACTCCGCACTATGTTTTGGAAGAGGGTCAAAGAAGTCTTTGTAGAGCGCAACGGGAATCGAAAACAACGAAATTCAAGCATGTTGAGCTTTCGATTCGATCACATGAAGATGGATATGCGAGAGTACGTTAGAATTATGGAATTGGTTAACCATCATCCCCAACGATCTAGTAGTTGGAAAGTGAGTATCGAGACATGTTTGTACTTGTTTCATTGTTAGATTCTTGCATACTAACTTCATGCTTTTCTTTCACTCTTTCATTTTAGAAAGCGAGATTCGCGGTTATATGGGAAGTACGCCAAGGCCGACAACCATACGCTTTCAAGAAGTGTTATAACGTGTTGAAGAGACGTGCTCCGAGATTCATTGATGAAGTATTAATGGATGACAAGCTAGTTTGGAGCTACTAGATTATGTAATTTTAGAATTTCCTAAACCATGTGTTCAATTTCCTAAATCAATGAATGGGCCAGTTTTTATTTGATATAATCGGTTTATATAGATATATATGTAGAACGATTATATGACAACTTTACTCCTGGTTTTTTCAGGAGCAATAATCGTTACACTATCACAAACTCCAACGCCGATTATAGAAAACAACAACCATAATCGTTAGAAATAGATTTTCTGATACACCGATTGTTTCTTAATTGTTGCTTAAATTGGTAGAACAGAAAACTAGCAAACCCTCAAGTAAAATCATAAAAACACTTCATAAAACACCATAAAACATAAAATTAAAAAGACCCCTTGTTCACCATCTCCTCTAGTGCTTCCTTTTAACCCCACTAGTCGAGGCATGTCCTCCCTCTCCCTTAACGGATGTTGCTTCAACCATGCCATCTCTAACCAATCCAAATACAGGCAAACCTCCAATATGGGTAGTGAAAGTTCGAATAGGAGGATTCCCTACAGTGATTACTTTGGGACCCAAGACTACAACCCCTAAATCTTTGTTAGGAGAATCCGTATAGATTGAAAGTTGCTCACCAATAATAAGACAGAGACGAGAATTGGGTTGGGATAACTCCTCAGAATGATCGACAAAGAAGCGGACCAACTTCTTCTCAATCAACACAGAATCAAAACTATCTCTGACCTTCATCTTAAGATGAGGGATGCTCACCAAGAAGCCACCAACTTTCCACATTCTTTTAGGATCAGCACCTTCCCTTTCAGCCCTCGCGGTTTCCTCTTCTTTGTATTCATCTAAAGCAGCATACATTTTTTGCAACAAAATCTGCAACTCACTCTTGACATCCATTGCTCAACCTTAAAACTTCTATATCTCTCTAGTCTCAATTCTCAAATGATTTTTGAAATAGAAAAAAAAAACTGATGCTTTCTCTATCTAATAACCTAACCTATTTATAACCCAAAAGAAACCTATTTCAAATAAAACGCTTGGCATACATGCAAGTATGTTGACATAACGTGTACATAACGTGTACTGGCATAATTAAAGTCACACGGTTTACGATATCGAACAGTCGTGATTAATATTACTCAAAAACAGTTCGGAATCGGTTTACAATAATGCACATATCGAACGATTTTATGGTGGCAGTAAATAATCGTTCTCTAAATTTGGTTTTACCTACCGATAGAAAAAATAGATTTCCTACATCGTTAGATGTTTTATCTGAGATAAACCGATTAGTGGTTGATCAAGTAAATGGTTTTCCCTGTCTCCATAATCGTCTTTTATAACCGTTAATATAAAACGATTTTGGTTATTATATTCGGTTTAGTAGTTTGTAAAAATGCACCGATTGATTTGGTTAAATTTCTGGGAAGAGTAACAACAATCGGCTTGCGCTGGTAATCATATGCACCGATTGTTCGAGAACCCAAGAATAATCGGCTTAAGTTTCCAAATATATAGACCGATTTTGCGTTGTTCAGATTCAAGATTTTGGTAAAAAAAACTTGGGTGATTCTCGTGGTTGATAATGTTTGATAATTTTTAATCTTGTTTTGATATGAGAGTTAAGACTAATTAATCTTGTTTAGACTATAATCATGTAATTAGCAACTAATTGAGAAAGGGTAAAACAGTCATCTTTTATAAGGGGTTTTCCGATTTTGCTATATAACAACCGCCGGAATTATTTTTTCATGGGGCCAAATACTCCCAAATGGGGCCAAATTTAGGAAGGTTATCATTGTATTCTTTTCAAGTTGTTTTTTTTTTTCTTCCATGAAAGCATCTTCTATCACTCTCCTACCATTCTATCAGTCTCCAACCATTCTTTAATGGTCATTCAACATTCCTGATATACTTCACTAGGACTATTAAAAAGAAAAAAAATCCTAAAATAATGATTGAGATAATCTAAGATTGCCAGGTAGAAGCAACACTGGATTAAAATGACAACCCACACCAATTGATTTTTGAAGGAAAATTATTATGTTGTTAAACACAATAATTCAACTAATAAAGTCATCATGTGCTTATGACCCACTTTTGTGGTTGTTAATGCTAGAAAAACTGAGCACGACCATATCACATCCTCCATGAGAAAACATATTTTTCTAATTAAAATGTCGAATGTTGTTACTTGGATCTTGTTTGTTTGAAGTCAGATAGAATAAAAATATATGCCTAGCAAAAGGACACTGTTGGAGACAAATAATCCAAAATGAAAATAAATAAAATAAGAAGGTTGTTGATATATATTTACCTTGTAATTTACAAGTGATTTACAAGAGTGCCCATTTTATTAAACAACTACGAAGACGATATTACACGCATATGAAGTCGTTGTAAGCGATCAGATACAATTACATTATGTAAATATTGTGGATACGAGTGATCCCAATAATGAAAAAAATTAAGGTAACCAACATCTTGAGATTCTTGAGCTGCAGCCGACGCCAGAGCATCACCAACTTGATTTGCTTCTCTATAAACATGACGAATCCTAATATTAGAGTCGAGCTGTTTTACGAAAAATTTCACTAACCATGTCAAGTAGATACCTAGTGAAGATGGTAGAGCAGAGAGTTTTTATTAAACAAAAGGTTTCGTTAAAACCAAGAACAGACAGGCAATTGTCTTAAATACAGACAATGAAGGAAAGAAAAGGACAGGCTGTACGCAGACAGCCAATACACACTAAACACGTCAGTCTAACCAATAGACACTTGACACGTATACAAACAGAAAACCAGAAATAACAGACACACTGTTTAACAGAAAACAAGTGTAAAAGAGGTGTAACTAAAAACAATTACTTCTTCTCTATTAATACCAAGGAGCCTTGGATTTCCGTTGAACATATTCACTAACAGTTTCGAATCACATTCCACCCGACGGAATTACCAAGTCTAGTCCCAATAAGACCGCCCAACATTCTGACACAAAAGCTGATGCTTCTCCCAAAGGACCGAAAGTGCAGCCAACACTGCCCTCACAGTGTCACGAACGATAGATCCAGCGCCTGCTGGTCCAGGGTTCAATTTAACAGCACCATTAGTGTTCAATGTAATCCAAGGGCCTTGTGGTAGCATTCAAATTAACATCAATTATTCTCGCAACCCTTGTTCTTGTCATTGTGGTAGTTTCTTGGTTAATTCCTGGACCTAAAGGGATTTGTATCCCTTGTATGTGGATAAATTCATCTGCATGCTTGACAACAATTAAGGAAATCTGGGCCGGTGTCAAATCAATATTATTGTAAATAAGTGCATTTCTACCAATCCAAATACCCCAGAGTAAGAAACATTCAAAGTCAGTAGCCCTAGAGTAATTGGGTTAAAACTTAAAAGAAGGTGGGGATGTAACAACTCCATTAGTGAATCTGGTGGCTGGTAATTGGAGTTGACAGAGCACCTACCTGAGCTTGTTATTTGGTGCAAGAATGCCTGCCAGATTTGTTTAGTGAAGGCACATTGAAGTAGCATGTGTTCCGGTGATTGTGCTTGAGTAAGGTATCTAGGGCATGTTGCTGAGGTTGAAATGTGCCTTTGATGCAGTAATCCAAGCGCTGATATACCGTTGTTTATAGCTTTCCATAGGAACATTCTGATCTTTGGAGGACACGGAAGTTTCAAAACAAATGTAACATTTGCTACAAAGTTTGTTGGAGTTGTTGTTTCCCTTGAAATTATATATTGTATAACCAGTGCGAACTGTGTAGTCTCCCGTCGAAGTATGTTGCCATTGTAAGCTGTCTTGTGCTCGTACAGATGGAAGGTGCAAAGCCCTAATCTTGATAGAAGCTGAAGATGTATACGCTCCCAATTCCAGTTGTTGGATATTGCACCCATCAAATCAGCTACACAAGCCCAGTTGGGAGGTTGTTGTGGAGGCACTAACAAATCATCGTGTGGTATCCAAGTGACGTTCCATATGGCAGTTGAATGACCATCATTAACTTTGCTAAAACATACTTGTGTTGACATGTGGTGCTCCATAAAGATTCTGGGTTGGCTTGAATGGCCCAAAGATATTTGAACAACAATGCCTTGTTGAGTTGCAAACTGTCCCGAATCCTCAGACCACCATTTTGCTCGGTTGTTGTAATTTTTTCTTTACCCCAGGTATGTAGCTTCCTGACTGAATCATCATGTCCCAAGAAAAAATCTCTCTTCATCTTACAATGCTATCATGGACATGAACTGGTAATAATGTTGTTTACATGATGTGGTTAGAGCACGATGTTAGTGCAGTGTTGATTAACATGAGCTCTCCTGCCGGGTTCAATGTCTTCATTGTCCACCCTTTCAGATTTATCTGAATCTTTTCAAGAAGAGGTGCATATATATGTCTAATGTTGCTACCACAATGAATTGGTGCACCCAAATAAATCGGAGGTGTATATGTTACTGAAAACAGAAAGATGTTAATAAGTTGTTGAACTTTACTTGATGGAGCTGTTCGTGAGTGAATTACTATCGAGTTAGTCCTGTTGAATGTTTGGCCTGCTGAAGTAGAATATTGATTTAGCACCTCTAGCAAGTTGTAAGACTGATCAATCCTGCCGCTAGACATGATGAGCAGGTCGTCAAAATACATCAGATGGGAGATATGAGGTGTTGTGCTAGAAATCTGTATCCCTTGGAAAAGTTCCTATGATTCTAATTTTGAAATGTCGCCGATAAAATTTCTGCCCAAAGGATAAAAATATAAGGCGATAGAGGATCGCCTTGTCGTATCCCTCTGGATGGTTTGATGTTACCAAACAAATCTCCATTCACTTTGATAGAATAAGACACTGATTCAATGCAGTACATGATGCGCTCAACAAGCGTAGCAGGAAGGCCCAAGGCCCCAAGGTGAGTAAAGCTTTCTTGATGAATTTCCAATCTAAACAATCATAAACTTTGTGGATGTCAAGTTTGAGAGCATATTTGATAGTCTGAGGTGCTATTGAATTCCGAATAGTATGGAATATTTATTTGGCAATGGCTATGTTCTCTTGAATTAACCTCCTAGGAATGAAAGCATTTGATGTGGACTCACTAAAATAGGAAGCAAAGGCTTCAATCTAATTACAATGAGCTTAGAAATTACCTTGTAAACCACATTGCATAATCCAAGGGGTCGAAACTGGGAAGAATTTTCTGGGATTGTGATTTTAGGTATCAAAGTTATGTTGGTGTGGTTGAGCATAGGTTCAAAGCAATCAGTGTCAAAAAAACCTTTCACCTGTCTGCAGATCTCTGGCCCTGTAATCTCCCAGTTGGTCACAAAGAATTTGCTTGTGAATTCATCAGGTCCAGGTGCATTATAACAACGTTTGCTTCATATCATTGTCTGAAAAAGGCAACAGAAGAGAATCTGCTTGATTAGTTGTTAACCTTGGTCGAATGTGATCAAACAAACCTTCATGGATAATGGCTGGTGGACCTTGGTACAAATCAACAAAATAATCAGCTATGAGAGTGCCCAACTCTGATTTTGTTGTGATCCAATTCCCATTAGAATCTTTCAGCTGTTGGATGAAGCTGGTATTCCTGTGAATAATTGCAGTTGTGTGAATAAAGCTAGTATGTTGGTCCTCGCTGGATTGATGCAACTGAGATAAAACACTGCATTAAGCCTTTAACTACTAGCACTGCTCGCAATAAATGTATTTATCCAAAACTTGGCGAATTCTTAGATTTTTTCACCAAGTTAAGAGCATTGAAGAGGAAGTGACAAAGGAAAACTAGAAAGTCCCCAAGTGTCCAAGCATCAAATCTTACTGATTCCAAAATTGTGTATTAATTATGTTTTCGAACAGATCCAGATGCTTCATTTCACCGGAATCATCCGTCATTCATATGTCCAATGTTGGAAGAAACGTGAAAGACAAATACTACTCCGTATGTTTCATATTTATAGAGTTAGCCATGAGGTCCTCGAACCATCTATACAATACTCAGCATTTGCCTTGGTTTTGGAATCACATGATTTGGAAGTTTCTCAGCACCATATCCTGAATTCTAACACAAACAAACATGTCATAGATTTATGGTCTACCCTTAAATAAGGTAACTAACATATCTTACCAGCCAAACAGAGGGACCAAAAAGTCAAAAATCTAGTCAAGTTTACACCCATTTTTAGCTTCTTACCAATTTCAGACCTAAATGTCAACATATTGATAATTTGATAAATCCATCTTAATGAGTTACCACCTTCCATAACCAACTTCATCTACCCCTTTAATCACATCTAAATGACTAATATAGCCTTTAGCAAATCCTCCTGTTACTCAATTTGAAGCCAAATCAATGGCTATTTGCGTATTTAGACAGATATCCTTAATCCTCCTATTTTGTCTCTAATTACGGCCCCCTATGGAGTCCAGCCAAGCGTAGTCTCTCACATTTCCATTTCAAAAAGACTCTTTTTTCTTCTTGAAAAAGAAAGAAAAAAAATCTCCACCCAAATCCAGCACAAAAACAACTCATCTTCCCTGCAAATCTCACACGGTTTTATTAAGATAGAGATAGAAAAAAGAGATTAGAAGTTTGCAGTTGTTATAAGTTTTCTAAAAGTTGTAGATTTTGCAAGAGGAAGAAAGAAGAAAAACAGAATGGCAGCATATAGAGCTGAAGATGATTATGATTATCTATTTAAAGTAGTTTTGATTGGTGATTCAGGAGTTGGTAAATCTAATTTACTGTCTAGGTTTACAAGGAATGAGTTTAGTCTTGAATCAAAGTCTACAATTGGTGTTGAATTTGCTACCAGAAGTTTAAATGTTGATGGCAAAGTCATTAAAGCTCAGATTTGGGATACTGCTGGTCAGGAAAGGTAATCACTATTCAGTTTTCAAAATTTCATGTTTTCTTATTTGTGATTATTATGAGCTTTGATCTTTTGTATATCTCCTGAGGTTTATAATTTCCCCATTAGGTTTGAATTTCTTGAAAATGTGAGAGAAAGAACTGGAATCACAGGTGCTATTATATGATTCAACACAATTTTGCTCTGAATAGATGATAGACGTTATGGTTTTGTCAAATTAGCTTATGAATGAGTCCTGAATATTTGATGTTCGATGAGAATGATGATTTGAAGCTAAAACAATTAATACTGAGATGATAAGCGTCATCGTTGGCTAACTACTTTGCTGTGCAGTATGATTGAGTCGATTGACTTGTTTTGTTGAGGTTTAGAAGTTTTTATATGTAGTGAGGGCTTTGTTTAGTTCATGAAGTAGGTAGCGTATAGGTTTCTGGAATCCTTGAACCTCCTCATCTCCATTACTGAAAGTTAGACTTGAGTTTGATTGGAATGTTAGGTACTTAGGTTTCTGATAATGAGCTCCCACTTGGCTATTTCACAATTCATATACCAGTTGCCAAAGTAAGAAAATGGCCAGGCATTGCCTACATTGTTGTAGTGTCGGCATTTTCATTGCCTAGAATTAAGTTATCAGGTGAATTATTAGTTTTCTTCCTATTTTTGTAGTTAAGAAGAGCATTTCCATGATTCTGTTGTAGTTGAATAATCTCTAGTAGGCATAAATTAGAAGAGATAAGTAAACAAATAGGTGCACATATTTAGATTTTTCTACACAGATAAGAGAAGAGATCTCTGCAGCTTGTGGTTTTTGTTTTTTATGAACTTGTAAGCACATGTTGGATGAATATCATCGTTCTAATTGAATTTGGTACTTGTTATCTGCATGTTAGAAACTCCAGGTATAGTAACAATGATGCAACATAGAGACATGAATGATTGTCTAAACTTATGCAAAACAACTTCGTTGTTCTGTTGAAAATCCGAGAAACCTTGGGCTGGGAGAATATCAATGTAATGGTTTATGAAGAAGATTTTTCTAATAATTTTGCTAGAAACAGTAACAGTGAACGGAACAATAAAGAAAAATTGTGTTCGCTTTCTGTGCATGCACTTTTATGCTGGATTTGTTACATATGTTTGGTTAAAGTTTCATATCATGGTCAATACTTGACCTATCAAATGTCAAAATCAGACGTAATTGACCATAATCATAGGTGTATTGGCAAACGAGTTGGCATAGCAGGGATTACATAACTCAATGTTTATAAAATAGGACTCCCCGTAGCAGTTCCCGTTATTAGCCTATTTTCTGATTTTTCTTCTTTTGCTCGACCGTTTTGCTCATAACTTCTTCGTCCGATCTCGGATTGGCTTGATTCTTTCGCCATTGGCTTCGTATTTCAATTCTATTCAAGAAAAAGCCATGAAAATCCGTATTTGAATGATTAAAACTTGGTCGTTGGTCTTTCTTCTCTTCTTGCTCTTCGTTTCTTTGTTCCTTTTAGCACTTTTAGCTCTTTTTGGATGATACAACCTAATAAACGCTACATAATAGAAAAAAATAGTAATGCAATGTATTTCACAAGAAAACTAGTGGTATTAGGTGAAGCACAAAGAAATGACATCTTGTTTTATAGTTTAATGCATCTCCTATTGGGGTATTCATATCTTGTAAATTCTCCAGTTAGATTTCAGTTTGAAAGATCACGAGGGCCACTACTACTTGAACCCTCTGAAGACTTCCTATGAGATGGTGAAAATTTTGACAGTGTAATCAGTCATAAAATCTAGTAGAATTCAGACCCAGTGACTGTATTTGTGTTTTAGTATAGCGCCACAAGTAGAGAACGAGTTAAGTTTTGGGTATTTTATTATTTTCCTACTTGAACCCTCTGAAAACTTCCTATGAGATGGTGAAAGTTTTAACAGTGGAATCAGTCATAAGATTAGTCGAATTCTGAGTCCTGATCCAGTGACTGTACTTTTGTTTTAATTTTCACTCACTACCTATTAGTACAACGCCACAAGGCCCACAACTAGAGAACAATTTAAGTTTTTGGTATCCTTTTTTTTGCCTACTCGAACCCTCTGAAGACTTCCTATGAGATAGTTTGTTTTAATTTTCACTCACTACCTATTAGTACAGCGCCACAAGGCCCACAACTAGAGAACAACTTAAGTTTTTGGTATCCTTTTTTTTGCCTACTCGAACCTTCTGAAGACTTCCTATGAGATAGTGAAAGTTTTAACAGTGTAATCAGTCATAAGATTTAGTAGAATTCTGACCCAGTGACTGTACTTCCGTTTTAATTTTTCACTCACCATTTATCAGTGCAGCACCACAACTAGATAACAAGTTAAGTTTTGGCTATCCATTTGCTTAATTTTTTCTTGCCATTTTTTTGTATTCTGCAATTATCTGTCAAGATACAATATTGTCTCCGCTTGTATTCAGATTTGTAAAGGCAGACCATAGGCTCCTGGATCCTTGAAATTTACCCAATTTGTATTTCACAGGTACCGTGCCATTACCAGTGCTTACTACCGAGGAGCTGTTGGTGCACTGCTCGTTTATGATGTCACTAGACACGTCACATTTGAAAACATCGAGAGGTGGTTGAAGGAGCTGAGAGAACACACTGACCCCAACATTGTTGTAATGCTCATAGGCAACAAAGCTGATCTCCGTCACCTTGTGGCTGTCTCAAGTGAGGACGGTACATCCTTTGCCGAGAGGGAATCCCTATACTTCATGGAAACCTCTGCATTAGAGGCAACAAATGTGGAGAATGCATTTGCTGAAGTCCTGACACAGATTTACCATATCGTGAGCAAAAAATCAGTCGACACAGGAGACGAGGGAGCTACTTCTGCCGTGCCGATTAAAGGAGAGAGAATAAATGTTAAAGACGACGTGTCTGCAGTGAAGAGAGGTGGGTGTTGTTCATCTTAGGGTTGGTGAAAAAAATACTAGGTTTATGTTTGAGATTGAAGGATGTGAGTTTGTGTTTAACGGCATCAATTTCAGTTGTACACATAGTGGGTTTGTGTTTATTAAACTTTTTTTTCGAGAATTAGTACCATGATCTATACTAGCCAGGAGAAAGAGCAAGAAGCAGTGTGTTTCTGATGCACCCTAAGATGACAATGATTCTAATACTAGTTTTTTGTGTTTTCCTTCCCCTAGCTTCAGTTGTGATTTAACTCAAGTTAATAGAATGTAGTCGTCTCGCTTTTTGTCCTTAAACTCCAAACAGTCCAAATTTCAACTGAAATTGTATTAATCAGTTTCGACTTCCGTGAATTCCAAGCTTGGAAGTTGGAACTACTATAAAACTGTGCAATAAGTTGTTGTCTTGTCTAGAACCAAGAGGGAAAGACCCACACACTCTCTTTCTCTAGAGTCGAATTCTTACCGAGACCCACACACTCTCTTTCTCTAGAGTCGAATTCTTACCGTCAAGCAAGTTGAACTTGGAAGTGTCAAAAAAGGCCAGGCTCATGGGCCAGGCCAGCCTTCTATGGCACGCATAGTTAAAATTTTGAATTTTGAGTTCTGGTGGGTTGGTTTGATGCATGTTCCACTAGATACCATTGATCCAAGGCATCTTACATGTTTTTTTTTGGTCCAACAACAAAGTGCATTCGTAGCTTTAATGTTTCACAAATTTTAAATTTCTTGCAGTAAAGCGGTTTTATATGGATGACCATTACGTTTTTGTGTGCATGAGCTCATGTATTTATGTTGAACACTTGTCATATGCTACCAAAAAGATGTGCTATCATATTTTCTCTTTTTTATTCTACTTAGAGCAAGCACTATAGTGCTCAAATGCGGACAATTTCACCACATTGTAGCCAAGACATGGAGAAGGAAAAAAGTAAGTCCGGTGGCGCAAGTCTACAAATGAACGGTTTCTCAGAAACCGCAAAAAAAGTACATGCGGTTTCCAAGTAGCCGTTGAAGTCAAAGGTTGACTTGACTATTGCGGATACTGAGAAACCGCATAGAATTGGTTTTTAGACAGAAAACCGTGTTTCCCCTCTTATTTTATTTTCTTCTCCTTCCTTCTTCTCTTCACTACCCTATTCCTCCTCTTTACCCCCTTTACGATTTCATGTCGTTTGAGGTCGATTCACGCCAAAATCTCCAAGGGGTTTGTTCTATGCTAGTTGGTGGTTCGATTGCCTAGCGAATGATCCGCAAAATCATCATAAGTAAGAAAATTGAACTCTGGGGTTTTATTTTCCAATTTTTTTGATTATCATAAAATTGTGATGTTTGAT
>JAJJMA010216087.1:6579-21186 GCA_023529015.1 Papaver nudicaule | reverse complement strand
GTGATGGCCCCGGCTATGGTGATATTCAACACCGAATGGTTACCCTGTCAATTAGAGATGGAGGCTTGGGTATCTACTCCATGGAAGACACAGTTCAGTACTGTTACATTGCTTCCGTTATACAAACTGCCCAACTGCAGGAATCCATCTTATGCTCTACAGGTATCTCACCAACAGGTCATCTCTTTCAACGGGCTATATCATCCTTCATGCAAGCATGTGGCACCGACATTCCACCCAGCATCACTGAACCAGCCCCCCATCCTATGCACTCGCTGGCGGTTCAATATTTTGCTGCGGTTACTAAGGCAATGCCCACCTCATACAGCATGTCGAAGAGGGATTTGGTATTATGGCAATGCAACAGACAACCTCATGCCCAAGACTACCTCCTGGCAGTCCCTGCTGAAGGACTAGGCCAAACTGTTGAACCTCGACAGTTTAATGCGGTTCTCACTTATAGACTGGGTATACCCTTATTTCCTGCGGATAAAATGTGCTCATGCTTTGGTAGACCAATGGACATTTACGGGGATCACGCTGTACACTGTTCAAGTGAAGTAGGCATCAAATATCGTCACAACCTTGTGCGCGATACCTTAGCGGATATGTGTTACAAAGCAGGTGTATCAACCAAGGTAGAAGCAGCTCTAGGTTTCCTTACTCAACTTGGTAGTGCCTCAAGACCAGCAGACCTCTTGGTGTATAATTGGGACAACGGGCGCGACTCTTGTCTTGACGTTACCGGGATTTCGCCTTTTGCCGGAGGAGGAGTGGATACCTACATACCAGGGCAGGCTTTAGCTAAAGCTGCGGAGCGAAAACGCACCAAATACTCGGACATTTGTAGTGCTAATGGTTACAATTTCAGCCCGCTGGCCTTCACCACCTTAGGGGAATTGGGAGATGATACTATGGTTTTCTTGAAGCGACTGAAGAATGTTCTATCTAGACATGATGTAAGTGCAAATGTAGGCAATTTCCTTTTCATCCGATTAGGCATTATTATTCAAAAGGGGGTAGGAGCCCAACTTGTCGCGAGGCTCCCAACCTAATCTTTGTAACTCAGTTTCTCTCTTTCAAATAAAATCGTGTTATAATAATAATAATAATAAAACTCTATGGGGTTGGAGCACAGCTTGTAGCTAGGCTCCCTGCTCGCACTATGTAAAACTCTTTGTGTTTTCTCCTTCTTCTGTATGAACTTTTATTTTGTTCTTAATAAAATGCCTATTTTTTATAATAATAACAATAATAATAATAATAATAATAACAGGAGAGAAACTGGAGAAGGGCGATTTACAGGCGATTTTTGGGTTGAACGCCGGGAAGATTGAAATTTCCGACTTCTAACCTAATTCACGTCTGCAATCCCCTTGCACTTCACACAAATCAATTCTTCCTTCTCTTCTCTACAGTTTGATATCACCATTAGCCCTTTCTTTCATCGTTTTCACCGTCCTTGTTGACGGTTACTACCTACAGGGAAACGGTTATGGTGTTCTTCTTCCACAGATTATTATTATGCCGAGAACCCGATCATCTTCAAGTCAAGACCATAGCCCAGGCACTTCACACATTCCTTATCAGACTCAGGACTCCTCGCAGGGCCATGGTGTTCTTGTTGATTGTCCTTTCCGAGGATACGATGGATGCTCCAATGGTGTCAAGCACAGAGGCTTTGCACACACTTCCCTAGGGCGTCATCTGGACGATAAACACGCAATGCATGGAGAGGGGGAAGAAACATGCAGAGAAAGAATCAGAACCATTGCCTCCGTGTATGCCTCCTGGGAATCAATACTTCAACAACTCAAATGGTGGCTCTGCACGGTATGTCTGAAAACACACACCTGGAGCAAAGCCTGCAAATCACATCCAGAAATCATTGATGCACCTCTAAAGGAAGATTCTGTAGCCTTTCTCATCCATGGGATTGATAGGCCTGCACCACCCATACCATCTGTTACAGATGAGGGGATAGGCATAGAAGATAGCACTGAACACCGGGTCTGCCTCAATGAAGAACTGCTAGATAAGATTTTCCGTTTGCGGATTAACACCACCAGGTACATACCAATGAACTGCAGACTTAGCTTCTCTAGGGCCTTTAAACACAGCATAGACAAGGTCATCCAAAACCCTTCGGAAATCTCCAATTGGGTTGAATTACTACTTTTCCCTGTCTGTGTTCTAAGGAATTATGTTCCTAAGACTAGAGACGAAGCAAGATCAGGCAAGAGGAAGCGTTTCCAACTGAACTCCATCAACAAATCCCTCGCATTATGGCGTGAACCTGGAGGTTGTTCTCTGTCAATACAGAAGCTGCTAGATGAATATCCTGCCGCACCTACACAGCCCAAGCAAAAGAGCAAACCACCTATCCGAAGGCGCAGTCAGGAGGAGATTAACATCAGCCTATGCAAGAGGAAGTTGGGGGAGGGCACTTACACAGCAGCCATTAGAATTTTAACGTCCAATGGAGTTGCACCCTCTACAGCTGCAACACTAGAAGACCTGAAACTCAAACACCCTCCAGCTCCACCACCGTCCTTGCCTGACATCTCTCATGGAGTTGAAACAGCCATTACTGACAGAGACATGGTTCTTAGCAGGTTAAAGAGCTTTCCCAAGGGAACATCATGCGGGAGAGACGGACTTCATGCCCAACATTTCATTGACGCCATGAGCGGACCTGGTGCAGCAATTGCAGATGACTCCCTGGCTTCTGTTACAGCTCTTGTGAATCTTCTCCTCTCTGGCCAATGCCCTCCTCAACTTGGAGAGTATATAGCCAGCGCTCCCCTCACACCACTTCTCAAACCTGATGGTGGAATTCGACCGATCGCGGTTGGTACAATATGGAGAAGATTAGTCTCAAAGGCTGCTGCATCTCTGGTTCTCAAAGACATGGTACGCTACTTGGGAGACTACCAATTTGGCGTAGGTGTGCCGTGTGGTGGGGAGGCAATTCTACACTCAGTGAACCGCCTAGTTGAAGACTGTGGCGATGACAGTTCTTTATCTATGTTGATGGTAGACTTCAGGAACGCCTTCAACTTAGTCGACCGTACTGCGATGTTGCGAGAGGTATGGATTCACTGCCCTACCATCTACAAATGGGTTGAGTTTTGTTACTCATCACCTGCAAGATTAGACTATGAGTCCAATGTTCTCTCGTCGGCACAAGGCGTACAGCAAGGTGACCCTTTAGGGCCACTTCCCTTTGCATTGACTCTCCACCCCATTGCCCTGCAAGTTGCTAGAGACTGCAATCTTCAACTTCAAGCCTGGTATTTGGACGACGGAACCATCATAGGTGATACACTTATGGTTTCAAAGGCGTTCAACATTATCCAGCGTGAAGGTAAGCTCCGGGGTCTTGATCTGAACGTTCATAAGACTGAATTATTCTGGCCGAAACCAGACACGAGAAGCACACAGGTCGGAACATTTCCTACAGACATCTGTAGACCTTTGCACGGGGTAAAACTGCTTGGAGGACCCGTGAGCAGAGATCATGACTTCTGTAGCCGGTTAGTGCTCAGTCGGGTTCATAAAACCATTCAGTTGATGCAGGCAGTACACACTCTCAACGATCCTCAATGCGAGTTGTTGCTCTTGCGTAACTGTACAGGTGTATCCAAACTCTACTTCTCCCTACGTACCACAGCACCATCACATGTTGTAGCAGCTCAGGAAGTGTTTGACACCCACCTGAAAACTTACCTGCGTCAACTTGTAACTGGAGAAGGACCTGGGTACGGACCAGTTCAACACCGGATAGCAACATTACCCATTCATGATGGTGGCTTGGGAATTTACAGTATGGAAGACACAATGCATTATAGCTATTTAGCGTCTTGTCTACAAACTCAACAATTGCAAGGGACAATTCTCGGACAGGCAGGAATTTCGGTTCGAGGCAATACCTTTCAATGCGCTATGGACAACTTCATCCGGGTTAGTAATCTTGAATCCCCACTTAGCATTAATGAATCAGCCCCCCATCCTATGAGATCTTTGGCGGTTCAATATTTTGCGGCGGTGACGAAGGATATACCCACAACCTATGCAATGTCCAGACGTGAACTTGTTTTGTGGCAATGCAACAAACTCCCCCATGCGCAGGACTACTTGCTTGCTATTCCTATGGAAGGACTTGGACAGACAATGGGACCTCGCCACTTCAGTGCCATACTTAGCTATAGGCTTAGTATACCTATGTTTGAGGAGAACAGTCCTTGTCTTTGTTGTGGGAGAAGTATGGATGCATACGGTGACCATGCTATACACTGTGCCACTGAAGTCGGATTGAAACACCGTCATAACATCGTAAGAGATACCTTTGCAGACATCTGCTTCAAAGCAGGAGTTCCTTTCAAACTCGAGGCAGCTCTAGGCTTCCTATCAGATGACGGCCGCAACTCGAGACCAGCAGACATTTTGGTCTACAATTGGGAGAATGGACGTGATACGTGTCTTGATGTCACTGTTGTGTCCCCTTTCACGGGCGGTGGCATTTCAACCTTCACACCTGGGCAGGCCCTGATCAAGGCGATTGAGCAGAAGCGCAACAAATATCAAGACATTTGCAGTGCTAACGGATACAACTTTGGGACTTTGGGTTTTACTACTTTGGGAGCACTTGGGGATGAATCCACGGAGTTCTTGAGAAGACTGAAGACATGTACGGCCAGGCATAGTTTTTCTAGCAACGTTGGTAATTTTCTTTTTATTAGGATAGGCTTTGCTATTCAAAAAGGGGTTGGGATTCAGCTTGTAGATAGGCTCCCATCCGCCAATGTACAAGACTAATTTCTTTTCTAATAAAGTACCTCTTTATAATAAAAAAAAATACAAAAAAAATAATAATATTAATAATAATAATAATAATAATAATAATAATAATAGGGGTAGGAGCTCATCTTGTCGCTAGACTCCCCTCTTCTACTGTATGAACTCTTTGTTGTTTGAAATAAAACGTCTTTTTATTGCTAGTGCTCCCTTAACTCCCTTGATGAAACCAGATGGTGGCATTAGACCCATTGATGTTGGCACTATATGGAGGAGATTGGTTTCCAAGTGTGCTGCTTCTTTGGTAAGTAAAGATATGAACTGTTATTTGAAGGACTTTCAATTTGGGGTTGGTGTTCCTTGTGGCAGTGAAGCTATTATTCATGCTGTCAACAGAATTGTCATGGAGCAACAGTTGGATTCTTCCTTAACTATGCTCCTGGTTGATTTTAAAAATGCTTATAATATGGTTGATAGAACTGTGATGATTCAGGAAGTTAGAAACATGTGTCCTGCAATTTCTAGATGGGTGGAGTTTTGTTATGCCTCTCCAGCTAGATTATACTATGGATCTCACACTCTTTCTTCTGCTCAAGGGGTACAGCAGGGGGATCCCTTAGGTCCTTTATTGTTTGCCTTAACTCTTCATCCCTTAGTTCTTCATATTTCCAGAGAATGTCAGCTAAGTTTACAGGCTTGGTATTTGGATGATGGCACCATCATTGGTGACACTATGATGATGGCTAATGCTCTCAATATTATCCAGCATGAAGGGCATAACAGGGGGCTTGAGCTTAACATTCAGAAGACAGAAATCTTTTGGCCATCTATAGATCCTAGGTGCAAGTTTAAAGATGTTTTTCCTGCTGACATTGGTAGACCTGCACATGGAGTCAAGCTTTTGGGTGGAGCAGTTAGTACAGATGCTGATTTCTGTCATCAGTTGTTGCTTGCAAGAGTTAATAAGACTCTACATTTGATGGATGCAGTTCAGAAGCTCAAAGACCCTCAGTGTGAACTATTTCTTTTGCGCAACTGCATTGGTGTTTCCAAGCTTTGCTTTTCTATGAGGACTACTATCCCTATCTTATCCCATTCTGCTTTGTGCTCATATGATGATTACCTGTTTCAGTATCTGAGACATTTGCTTGTTGGTGATGGTCCAGGCTATGGCCCTTTGCAACACAGAATGACTACTTTGCCCATTAATGAAGGAGATTTAGGTATTTACTTCTTGCAGGATACCTCATATTATTGTTTCTTAGCATCTTGTTTGCAGACTCAGTTGTTACAGAGTGAAATTTTACATGATACTGGCATTTCTGGTAAGAGTTCTGCTCTCCTGCAAGCTATTAAGGATTTCTCTAAGGTGTGTGGCTCTGATTCTTCTTGCATTATTGAATCTGCCCCTCATCCTATGCGTGCATTGGCTATTCAGTATTTTGCTGAAGTTATTAAGAAGATGCCTATCACCTTTGCTATGACCTCTAGAGATTTGGCTTTGTAATAAGACCCAGCATGCTCAGGATTTCTTGTTGGCTATTCCAGCTGAGGGACTTGGCCAGAAAATTGGACCTCAGCACTTCAGTGCAGTTTTGGGTTATAGATTAGGTATTCCCTTATTTGTTGCTGATTCTCCTTGTTCTTTTTGTGGGAGACCTATGGATGCCTTTGGTGATCATGCAGTCCATTGTGCTAGCACTGTGGGCATTAAGTCTAGGCATAATCGTGTCAGAGATACTATTGCTGACATTTGTTTTAGGGCTGGTGTTTCTACCAAAGTTGAAGCTCCATTGGGTTTTCTTACTAATGAGGGTGGTGGGTTAAGACCAGCTGACATCTTGGTATACAATTGGGAGGATGGCCGTGATACTTGCTTTGATGTTACTGGTGTTTCACCATTTGCTGGAGGGGGTGTTTCTGTTTTTTCTCCTGGGTTGGCTCTGGTTAAGGCAGTTGAGAAGAAAAGGAGTAAATATGATGAAATCTGCAAAGCTAATGGGTACAATTTTGGCACTCTGGCTTTCACTACTCTTGGGGAATTAGGTGATGAGACTATAGTTTTTTTGAAGCGGCTTAAGAATTTGTTTCTAGGCATGACTTCACTATTAAAGTAGGGAATTATTTTTTCATAAGAGTTGGCATTGCTATTCAGATTGGTGTTGGGTCTCAGCTTGTTGCTAGACTCCCCACACGTACTATGTAAACTTACTCTTATTTTCCCTATCTTAATAAAATGCCTGGTTTCATAATAATAATAATAATAATAATAATAATATTTGTAGAACCAACGGCTACAACTTGGGCACTCTGGCTTTCACGACTTTAGGAGAACTTGGGGACGAGACTATAGAGTTTCTAAAGCGTATGAAGAATTATTTAGTTAGGCATGATGCAACTGTAAATGTGGGGAATTACCTCTTCATTAGAATAGGTTTGGCTATTCAGAAAGGGGTTGGAGCACAGCTTGTAGCTAGGCTCCTTGCTCGTACTGTGTAAAACTCTTTGCTTCTCTAATAAAATACTTGTTTTTATAATAATAATAATAATAATAATAAGGATGTCCAAACAATTACACTTACACTTACACAAGTGTAACTCAAAATATGTCGGTACTTGAGACCCAAAAGACCCAACAAGAAAAAGCAGCAGTATATAGAAGTGTTAAAGTTAAGCTGCACAAAAAACCAGATGCAAATTAGTAACTGCTCAAACAAGGATCAGCCGTGTTATAGGCCATATGATGAAGTGATGCCGGCTTACCAAATCACCCAAAACTTTGTACCCATCCCCTTGTGGAGCATCAGGAACAGGATAAATAACATCGATAACTTCCTCGACACACACCACTCTCTCTTATTTGTGGTTAACAGTAGCCTCGTGACAAACCTTCCCCCTCTCACCACCACATACATAACCAGATGCAATTGTAAGTCCTTTCTTGTTAACTAGAAGCACATGAGGATTTCCCTGAAGAGGTATAACATCAACAACAGTATTAGGCACATCAAATGAACATGATTGTCTGATTGGAGAATCAGAAGCAACACCAGCAGTGGAAGCTGTTTGACTGGACGGAGAACCAGTATCCTGAATCCTTGATGTGACAACCATAAAACTCATGACATGATGTAAGCATGACCAATGCATTCAAAATTTGATCTGATTAGAATCTGATATATACAATGCACAATATACATAAGACACGAATGAACTAAATAGGAGATCACGTTTCAAGCTCACCTTTGAAAGAAGCGTAAGATCATGCTGTATCTGGTTCATTCTGGCAACAACATCAATGAGTTTTGTTTTTCCAGAAGAATTAATGGCTGCCCCTACTTTCATTTGTACTGCCTTCTTTGTGGACATAGTTGAGGAAAAGGAACGACAATAACTCTTTGGCTTCTCAACTCCAAACACTTCTGAAAGTGGATCTTCATCAAAAGACAGCTCCTCTAACTCTCCATCACTAGCTTTCAACAGGGTCTTTCTCTTTCGCATTGCAGCTTCTACTTGTGCCTGAAATTCAAGGGAATTTTTTTGTGTAAGAGTCTTGTATACATGAACATTCAAAATGTATGAGTCTTGTATACTCACATATTTCTCCTCAAGACCTTTCACTATCTGTCCATTTTTGTTCTTATGTCCAAGCAACCAAGTTTCTCCACGACATTTGGTAACATGTCTTTTCTCTTCCTTTGCTTATATAATCGATATGGACAATTACAGGGGTTGTAAAGGTAAAATACAAGGAGAATTTAAATGTTCTTAGAGAATCATCAAGTACTTGCAAATCTGTATGACTTGTTGGCATAATAGAGTCTTCCTAAGCAATGTTCGTACTCACTTTTTCTGATTAACTCACAACTTTTCATACTTCTCTGCAACTCCTTCCTTAAGCTCATTGTCGATAAACCGCTCTCAGACATCAGTGCTCATGCCATATAGACATGCGACAATCATTTCTTCCTTGGTTTCACATCGAGAAATCCGATTCGTCCGTAGATCCCAATTGTGGGACCTAAACTTTTGGGGAAACATGCCTGAAATAACCACTCTAGCCAGAGCATCGTCAATGGGGAAACAGAAAGTCACCTGAAAAGAACACGTAAGTATCTATGTGAGCAATGAAAGACTACGTTTGGCATAAGCATAACGCACAAATGGACAAAAAAAAACAATGGATATATTATAGATTGAAGGGAAATCTTTACCATCAAGGCATCCCACAGTTTGTCCTTACACTTTTGGGGAACAAGCCTCCAGTCTTCGTAGTCGGTGGGACAGTGGGTTCTGATGATCTTTCCAGCTTTGGTAGCAAACATACTTGCATTTTCACCCATTGGTCTTCCATGTTCATCAAGGTCAACCAAGTATCTGGATCTTAGGAATCGAGGATTACAACTACCACTAGGAGCACCATTGTCACTATGAGGAGTACTAGTACTTGGAGAATCAGTAGGAATAAGAGGGGTGGTTGGTGATGAAGGGGAAGTCAGGGACACTTGACTTGACATCTTCATACAAACAAACCAAAAACAAACAACATATAAGAAATCTGGAATACATAACAAGTTATGAAAGTAAAAATCAAGAACTTTGTTGATACTAATTTTCCCATATCATACCACAAATAAATATTGATAAAGGATCGATTACTTAGGTCGTTGGTGGCCTTTGTTCGATAATAACCAGGGATCTGTTCAAGGGTTTGAACGTGTTATCGTTAGTTATTCTGAACCAAGTGTGCTACCGACCACAATCGTGGGATCACCTTAGAGATGATCGTCAAATGATGTAAACTACAATACATATAACTGCAATGATAATCAACACAACAATTAACGAGGTTCAGCAGATGTGTGCTTACGTCCTCGGGGGTAAAATCTGTTGTTCTATTATGTGAAATGAGCAAAGTTTTCTCTGGTTTACACTATAAGTCACTTCAATTTGTTATGGATAGAGGTCTTATGGAATCTTGAGAGTATTGCAACCAACCCAAGGATTCTCACTCCTAGCTATCCTTTTCAAACTATGCGACCCCCTTTGCTGCTGAGAAGAGGGGGTATTTATAGTACTCTTCGAGTACGACTCTTTGCTATCCTTGGTTACATCGGCCCCTTGATACGCCATGCTGAGTCATGATTTTACATTCCACCGTTCCTTTATCCAATCATCTTCTTCCACCTTATCCCTTTGGGCTATATTCTGCCACCTTGAGTTGCTTCGTTCTCTTGATGTTCCTTGGTCTGATCCTCAATCCTCGGTGACCGCCTTTATCGTCTAATCCTGGCTCGTCGTACTGCTTTGTGGAGGATGCTTGCTGTATTATTGCACTGCCGGCTTCTCATTGGTCTAGATTTCTGTTCTCCATCGTTGGTTGGACTTATCCCCACTCGATAGACAGTTTTTGTAACGTTGTCCAGAAAATTTAATGCGGTGTGACTGCTGCTTGGCGTGCCTGCTTTCTCCTAATATCGTAGGTTGGTGATCCTTTAATCTCCTCCCTTGGATTTCATCATCTCGTGATGAGATACTGCTTCCCTGGGACATGCTCCTATCCTTCGCGGCTCACGTCGTCTCTGTGTACGGTCTTCGGAGATGGCAGCACGTGTCCATCCGAAATTATGTATTAACAGTTTGCCCCTTTTCTTTCAGTTATTGGCGTGGGAAATTATGGAAGAAAACCTTCGCCTATGCCGCCATTTTCAAAATAATGGTGGACCCTTCCTTCACACCATTTCGTGGTTTTGTGAGAGTTTGTGTTTTTTGTGATTTCTATAAATGATGGGTTAGAGACACGATCTTCATCTTCTTCAGTCACAACCTTCCTTTCTGCATGTTTCATTAATTATTGGTTCTTCATCTCTTCTTCTTTTGTCTCAAGCTTTCCTCAAATCCTGATGACAGGAAAGCCATCAAGTTCTAAGTCCAAATCTTCTTCCAAGAAGTCGAAAGATGTTGTTATGGATTCGACTGTGTCTTCGTCTGTTCCTTCTCCATTGCAAGCTTTTCCTCGTCTTTCGAGTATGTTGAAAAAAATCTCTCCACAATTGGCGAGGTTCTTGTTTCTGGTAGAGAAAATAGGGGGATCAACTATGAACTGGAGCGCCTTCGTCCTTCTGAAGATGATAGTTATCGTCATTGGAGTCTCGCCAAGATAAAAAAGTCTTTTGGCTTGACTCATTTCGATATTTCCTTCTTCGATGGTTATGTTGATGTCGTGACCGAGGATATGATAAGGAGCTTCCCTTATGATGAGAACTCCCTGCTCATCACCGTTGGTCAGTTAGCTGATGGCCTCGTCCTTCCTTTGTACGACCCTGGTGACACTTTATTCATTGACGTCCTCTCTGATCGAGACAACCCCTCCTTATGTCAGCAACTTCCTGGTATACAACAATATACCGGTAACTTTTTTCGTGTTCTGTATGAATGCTGGCTTCGTGCTAGTGTTTGTACTCGCATGAGATGTTATGACCCTTTCTCTTTAGCAATGGTTCGTCGGGAAGATTATACTCCTCAGAATTTCAACTTGACCTGGGGGGATTCCGTTCAAAGCTCCAATGTGGTGCCTTGGTATGTTGGTCCTCGTCGATTTGCCCATTCTTCTAAGCAAATCTGTGAGAAGGTTCCTCTTTTGCTGAATGACTGTGATGACCCCGACTTGTTTGTTATCCTTTGGACAATTAGTCTTCCTTTTCCTGACGATCAGAGGCTTCGTCTGAGTCGTGACCATCGGTGGATGCGTACTCCTCTTCGTGTCTTCGGTACGTGGGTTGCTGGCTTCAGGAAATCCCGGTCTCAGCCTGGTATTTTCATTCCTCGTTTGATGAAAGATTTCCCCCCTCGCTATCGAACTTTTATCGTATGGCGCTTTAATCCGACTCCTTCGCGGGTACGTACTTCTGTTTTTATCTTCAGCTTTTTGTTCTCATAATTTCTTATAATGGGCGGTTTTCTTATGATTGCCCAGTCTTTGAGAGCTAGCGTTTCTTCACCTAGCATTAGTGACAGTACTTGTACTCGGAAGAGGAAGGTTGGTGCTGAGATGGCAAAAGATGTAAGTAACAAATCAGTTGGTGCTACTTTGTTGTCGAAGGTATGGGTAATTGATGTTTTTCTTTGTGTATATGTAGTTGTCCCCTTTTTCCCATGCCTTTGACAAATGGTTTTGTGATTTTTAGCCGTCTACTAGAAAGAAAAAGAAGTCTGAGATGAAAACTGCTAGCGGAGTTGGCGCGCCCGAAGAGTCGTTTGCTTCCAGGGTGAGTGCGGGTGCCGAGGATAGCTCCGAAGATGTTTCCTCTGGTCACCGTAGTGATGATGGTATCACCGCCCAGAATCTCTTGCCTGCCCCTGTAGTCCCCGTTGTTCAAGCTTCTATAGTTGTGGATATTACTGATGACGCTGATGTGCAGGATAGTCAATACCCTGAGTTTTCTTCTGCTAATGAAGCACAAGTTGACGTGAAAGGTACGACTGAGCTTTTGTCCTGTTCTGCCGAGGCTTGCATTCCTTCTTCGTCTGGTCTTCTTGAGTCGGTGGTGAGATCTGTTACCCAAGTATCCCCCTTGTCTTATGCTGTTGTAAAGCCCGTGGAATGGTCTTCGTTTTTCTTGAAAGATCCTGATCCCCATTTGGATTCACAAGTGGCCATCTTTAACGATCGAGTGTCAGAGTTGCGGTCTGAACTTAACCATGTTACGCTGTTGATGGATGAATATAGATGTGTTGCCGATGAATCGAGAGATCGAGAAGAAGCTATTGCCGCCGAAAATCCTCTTTTGAAAGCCCAACTTCGTGATTTTGATGCGAGGGTAGCCGTTGTTGTTGCTTCCCAAACTGAAGGGTTGAGTCCTACCTATGCTCGTTCTGCTGCGATAACTGTTAACGAAGCTTTTTCTGAGGCCGAGTGCCATTTCCCTGGTATTGCTTTCCGAGGATGGATGTCCCTTAGTCGTCGTTTTCTATGGAAGAAATTATTCGGAATTCCTGCTTCCACCTGTATTTTGACATGTTGGGTGAATTCTTGGCCATTTCTTGCCCCTTGAACTTGTTTTCTTCTTTTTATTTTGTTGTCTCCTTTTGTAACTGATTGTAACCGAACGGTAATATTATTGATCATGTGATCTTTTCCTTATAGTCTACTATTTCAGGCGTTTTAACCTTCTTGGGTTAAGCATTATCTTTCAATCATCCCTGGCCAGGGGATGATTTAGGACATTAACCCGAGAAAAAGACTTTCCCGCTAGCTAGAGGCGACGTGTGAGTATCTCTATCATCGGGATTCTTACTTTCCGCCTCATACCTATATATGAGGATCCTAGAGATGACCTGTGATCAGCAGGTATGCTCTTGTCATGGCAATTGTTCTGTTGCGCTTAGGGTGCTGGCAATTGTTCTGTTGCGCTTACATCGCTGTTACTTTGATACTTGTCACTTTTCGAGAATTTTTTTTTTTATTAATATACTGCGTCGTGGCATCCTTCGTGGAAAAGTAACACAAGATAGGTGGTGGAACTTCGGGCTGGTAACTCCGCTCCTCCTTTCCCCTAGGGGTAGTACTTATTAAGGTATCGTGCGTTCCACGGGTGTTGCAAAGTATCTCCTTGCATGTTTCTTATATAATACGAGCCCTTCTCTGCAATATCTTCGATGACATATGGTCCTTCCTATATGGGGGCTAATTTGCCTCATTCAGTCTTCTTTTGGTATGGTGGTATCTGTCTCATGACAAATTCTCCCACCGTGAAGTTTCCAAGAATTACCTTTATGTTGTACTCCTTAGTAATCCTCCGTTGATAGTTCTTTATTCTTTAGAGTACAGTCTCCCTTCGTCCTTCTAGATCATCTAATTTTTCGTAGATTATATCCGTGGTTAGATTCTTCTCCCAGGCTTCAGTCTTCGTCGTTGGGATGATAACTTCGGTAGGGATTACAATTTCGGTTTCGTATGTTAACATGAAAGGTGTTTCTCCCGTAGCTTTTTTTCGAGTTGTCCAGTACGCCCATAGTACATTGTGCAATTGTTCGCACCACTTCCTTTTGTAATTGTCGAGTTTCTTCTTTAGGATCAGGTCTATGGTCTTGTTCGTGGATTCCGCCTGACCGTTGCTTTGTGGGTACGTTGGTGTTGACTTGATCATCTGGATTTTGTAGGCGTCGAACAACATGTCGATGTTATTTCCGCTAAGCTAAGCTCCGTTGTCAGATACGATGGCCACCGGGATCCCGAACCTTTTCAATCTTCGCTGTGAGTTCTTGCGCTAGCTTCAAATATGCGGCGAGGCATAAATCCAAAGTTTGGTATTTGAGTTCGATTTGCCTGATGACAAGTTGAGAGTCGCTTGTAATTCTGACGTCCGTGATGCCCAACTCGATTATCAACCTTAATGCGTGGATCACTGCTTCGTACTCAACGATGTTGTTCGTGTACTCTTCACATTCTAATCTAAATGCATGTAGGATCTTGTCTCCTGTTGGAGTTGTTATTACGATTCCTATCTCCGCGCCTTCTTTGTTGGAAGATCCATCTACAAACACTTCCCATCTTCGAGGGTTGACTGGTTCCAGCAAATCACCAGGATCTTCTTTGTCTTCCTCGGCTCCCGGTATGTCATCTATTTCTTCTTCGTCTTTGAGGGGTAAGTCCGCCAAGAAGTTTGCTAACACCTGTGATTTCTCCGCCGTTCGAGGTTCGAATATGATTTTGAACTGCGTCACCTGTGCATTCCATTTGGCTATACGTCCTACTCTGTCTGAGTTTTGGAGGACTTGACCAATTGATGCCTTCGTTAGTACTCTCAC
>JAJJMA010216084.1:0-11932 GCA_023529015.1 Papaver nudicaule | reverse complement strand
CCCCTCTAGGATGCTTTTATATCGGATAGGTATTTTCTACCCTTACATTTTGCCTCTTTCATCTCCTAAGACTTTAGTCGCCGGGGATGAAACTTCCATACTCGCCGAAAATACCGCCCCACGTTCTCCACTAGCCTTTTTTCTCGCCACACGTCCGCTAGCATGCATCAGTTACTCCACGTGTCTTCCATGCGTTGTTTCACTTTATGACTGGTAACCGTTTTCGCCCATTACTTCCATTACTCCACTACAACTCATAACCGTTATCGCCGGTTAGCTTCCCCTTCACCCATATAAATACTTGGCTCAGCGTCTGCTCCTTCCTTTACGAGTTCCTTTTTTCTAAAACCCTAAGTTTTCTGCTGCTGTACTCTAAGCCTTTCATCTTCTTTCTTTTTCTTCACAATCTTAAGGTTTCCTTTACTGCTACCTTTGCTTCAGATCAATTTCCTCTTCTCTTTACGCTGATTCCTACCTCAAATCCCTTTTTCTTCATTTTCCGTCAA
This sequence comes from Papaver nudicaule, assembly GCA_023529015.1. Classification (NCBI taxonomy): domain Eukaryota; kingdom Viridiplantae; phylum Streptophyta; class Magnoliopsida; order Ranunculales; family Papaveraceae; genus Papaver; species Papaver nudicaule. The sequence goes on along the minus strand of JAJJMA010216084.1, from coordinate 11,426 downwards.
CAGTAACCACCCTTCTTCATCTTCTCCGGCTAACCTTCCACCGGAAACCACCAATCTTCATCTTCTCCGGCCATCTTTAAGCTGTTTTCATGGCTCCAAAACCCTCCAAGTCTAAAAGCACAGCTAGCAAAACAAAGTCTACTGACCCAAAGGTGCCACACTGGAATACCGATTGGCCTGGCTATTGTGCCCATTACAAGGTAGAATATCTCAACCCCAAAATCCATTCCCTGCTTGAGACAAAGAAGGCATCTGATTTATTATCCGTCGACGATCTTCTTCGATCCGAGACAAGTAATACTTGGGCTGCTGTCGCCTTTGGTCAACTGAAGGCTGGGCTGAAGTTTCCTCTTTACAACCCGGATAATACTTTTATCGTTGATCTTCTTGCGGAGATTAACAGAAGTCCCTTCCAGCTAACGGGTAACGCTATCCGAGTGATGAATGAATGGAGCCTGCGCCGAGAGAGCAAAACAAACTATCCCTCGCTCGCCAACTTGGAAGCTCACAAGCCTGAGGAGTTTACGGTGAAGAAATTTCTTGAACAATATTCTGTGGCTTCTTGCAACAGAAAAATTGATCCCTGGGCTATTCGATTTGCCCCAAAACCTGCTACGGACTTGTTACTCGCCGATGTCGAGATTACAAGTACTAAGGACAAACCATCCGTTCGCCACAGCTCTGAGGGCGACTTTTCCAACCTTCCCTGTCTCGTTGACGGTCCTTGGCTACTCGGCTGGGAGGATGATAACAAGACCAAGATCCGAGAATCTTTTTTGCCTGAACATGCCCATCTTGCCAAGCATACCTTCTGGAACGTAGTCTGGCCTGACGCTGACAAATATGCCAAGGATGAGAATGGCAAATTTCTCAGGACGGAGGATAAAGGCTATGTCAAACTTTCGGATGATGCTGTTGCTGGGACAAAGAGAGGGCGAGAAGATACTACTGTCGCTGGTACCTCTCAGGTAAATATATATCTATGTTCTTGCTAGAGTTATTTCCGTGTTAGCAAAGATCCAACTGAAGATCTTGAAACAAGCATTTTACTTAAACTTATTTTAAAAATATGTGCCAATATATTTTTAAAATATATATCTATATTTGCCTCTGCTTGTTCCGAGATCTGATAGATGTATCTTTGATGATATTCAATTCGCAGCGCTCCAAGAAATCTAGGCCATCTCCCGCCGAGGTGGATGAAGAACTTCGCCAACTAGCTGCTAAGAATCTTCCTCCTCCATCAACTCCTTCTTCACCTGTCAAGGAAACTATTCCTATTCAGGAAAATCCTGAGATTATCGTTGACCAAACTGCCAAGGATAATTCCCACATGCTCGTCGATCAACCTCTGGTGGGTGACTCTAGTATTCTCGCCGACCAATCTGTAAAGAATGGTTCCACTGATCCTCCCGCTATTGAAAATATAGAGGACATGCATCTTGACTCGGAGACATATCCCAAGAATAACGATCATCTCGATATGGATCTAGATCAGCTCAACATTTCTGGTGGTCGAGATACTTTCGAGCCCTCTTCTTCTTCGAAGAATCCCCAGATACCATCTGTTCAACATACTTCTTCTGCCTCAGTAATTGAGCCACATCTCGCTGGCTTAGTCGTTCTTGATAGGTTGCCTCGGCACCCTCTTGTTCCTCAGCCTGCTAAAGGACCTGGATGCCTGCAAGTGACTGCCCCTAATATGCTCTCCGCGGCTTTTGACAAGCTTAGTGTGGCGGATGACTGCACGGACCATGAGTATTATGAAACCTTGGCCCTGGGTTTGTGCATCACCCAAAATTTCATACGGCTGCTGAGGTCATTCCTTATCAGGAACATTTCAACCTTTTCAATATGGTGAGTATTTTTGTGGAATTGCTCATGACTAGCTCTTGCCATCATTTGAGACTTATGCTTATTGTATGTATTCTTCAGCACTTTCACCATTGTTTGAGCGTTGGCTCGGCCCTTGAAGGACTTGGTCGTGAGAATATTAATCTTAGGACTCAAATCAGCCAATTGAAACATGATGCTGTGGTGCGTGGCCAAGAGGTTGATAGGTTAAAGAAGGAGGCCAGAGACAGAAGCCTGACAGTCACTACTCAGCAGGGTAAGTTTCTCCATATCTTTTGTTGCTTGTGTTATCTTTCTTTTGTTTTACTTCTTTCGCCGACCCTTAGATTTCCTGCCCTCCAAGGTTGCCACTCCTCTGATGACGATAGGCTTAGGCGAGCTGAATCTGAAATCGAGAGACTTAGTAATAGCAACCTTAAACAGTGTAGCCAACTATTCGCCTTCCAAAAGGACCTTAAATGGTGTCGCCGAGAGTTGGATCAGGACGTTGATATTATAAGAAATCTTTGTAATACTTATCAAGCTGCTCGCTCCGAATTAGGCCAAATGATTAGCCAACGAGATGAGGCACTCCGCCGGGAAGAACTAGCTCATGCTGCCAAGGTAGTGGCCGAGACAAGTCATAAGCGAGCTTCCTTCCTTTGGAAAGAAGAGAAGTCCAGAGCTGATAAGTTAGCTTCTCAGATTATTAGCTTGAGTACCGAAAAAGAAATCGCCGAGTTTCAAATTCAACGTTGGAAAGATTCAGCGGCGAGACAGGAAACCTTGACAATTGAGTTATACCAACAATGCTCTGACCAACATCGCCGAATAGAACAAATGTTAGGTCCGTGTGCTAACGAAAACTTCGAGTTTCATATGACTCAGTTTAGGGAAGCACAAGAGGGTATGCGAGATCATGTCCGCAACCTAGAAGGTAGCTTTTGTAGGATTTACTCATGACTTATCATGTTTATGTTTATTTTCCATCTTCCTCATCATATTATTCTTTCTCTATGTTTCAGCAACCATTCAGAGGCTGAAGAATGAAGCAGACCAGAATCAGGAGGTCATCAAAGGTTGTCACGAACTGGAGACCAAGGTCCAAGATCTTTCTGATCAGCTCAAGGAGCACCAGCTGTGCCCCAGAAGATAGATGAGTTGTCTGAAAAGCTCAAAGAGCATGATTCCTGTGCTGGCCAACTCGCCGATCTGAACAAGCGACTTCTTGACCATGCCTCTTGCGCTGGCAAGATTCAAGAGTTGGAGAGTGCCCGAGATAGTATTCAAATTAAGCTCGCCGAGGCCGTGGATGATGTCCAATATTGGGAGAAGCGCCACAAGAATGATGTTATATCAGTGCTGCCTTCATCGGCGCTCAGGATTTTGCTTACAAATTCCTGCCTCAGTATAATGTGGAGATTCCCTCGGCCTACAGGCGTCTCACTCCTGAACAGCTCGCCATGCAAGAGAAGGCGAGCATCAAAGGAAAAGAAGTACTGGGTGAAGAGGAGAAGGAGAAAGAGGATGAAGAAGAAATTGTTGAAGAAAATGAAGAGGAAAATGAAGAAGGAAATTATGATTCTGAGGGAGAAAGCTCAGAAGTGGAAGCTGAAAATGACAATTCTAAGGGACAAAACCTATCCCTTGCTACTTTTGCTGAAAATGTTGAAGGGCAGACTTCTGAAATGGCAACTGTTGACGCTAGTCAACCAGTCGCCGAGCAAGATACTGAGGTCGTTATTGATGTCGACGAGCAAGGCACGGGAAATCTTGGCGGGCCAGATGCTGTTGGAACTGTTAGAAATGATTGCCATCCTGATGATAGTGGGACAGGCGACATAGGCGCAGATCTTCTCGGCGGGTTTGATCAAGACAAGCCTCCTACTCCCAAGAGTCCTTTTCCGGATCCTAGGTGTTAATGTAGCTTTCCTTCTGCTTTTTTAGATGTTATGATAGTCCAAGTGTTTTTCCCTTATCTTGCATTTTCCTTGCTACTTTTGATGTTTCTTGTACTGAACCTTTTCCTTTAAAATGTTATTTTGGTGAATGTTGTTTTTGTGTTTAATGACATCTATTCCCATATGCAATTTTCCATGGGTATATTTGCTTATTTTCATCTTGTCTTGCAAGAGCTAACATTCCAAGGAGTGAAGCCCTGGCCCTCGTTACCGCCAACAATATCTTATAAATTGAACTAACAATTTCCCAGAGCAACAGGGTAGAACGCAGCCGTAACCATTACTTGTGCCCGTCGGCGATCTAATATAAGTAGAATGGGTTGCCCTCATAGACTTCAATACACTCCGCCAGGAGTGATGCTATGGCTTAGACGGATTAGCACACCAGCGGAACCGCCGATGTGATGCTACAGCAAAAGGGGACCTTATTTCCTTACAAACACTTACAGATCAACAAGTAACACGACTGGCCTTACAACTAGCCTGGGTCGGACTAACAGTTACGATAAGGGCTTTAACTCGACGGAAGTTAGTCTTCTGCATAAGAGATCTTGGCTCCAAGTTAATTTATTGATTTGGGCATTTTGCCTTTAAAGAGGGCCTTTGGCCTTAGTACCTGATCAGGGTTTTGTATGGCATTTTTTTGCCTTGGGCATTTGTGCCTCTGCATTTGGCTTTTATAGCCTGCTACTGAGTACTTTTGCCTCAGCTATTGTGCTCTTGGAGCTTTAAAATTCTATCTATCACTGAAGTTAGATTACTCAGTGAGTGAAAGTGCACATGACTCAATGATTTGTTAACGGGGTTCGGCGCATGATAGCAAACCTACGTCCCCGGATCTTATTTGCTTCTATTTTATACAAGCTAATAAGACTTCTTGGGTATTATGCCCGCCCAAGACTTCGGATTTTACATGGTATTCATCAAGGATAGTACTTTTTAAGGAACCTGGCGTTCCAAGGATGCTCGAGTTGCACGCCATGCTCATCAATCAGTACATACGCTCCTGGCCCAGCCACTCTTTTGACAACATAAGGGCCATACCATACAGGTTCCAGCTTCCTGCACCCTTCTCGCTGAGATGGGGGAACTTCTCGGAGTACCAGCTCGCCGGGTGAGTATTCACTGGGAATCACTCGCTTGTTATATTCTCTTGCTAATCGCCGATGGTAATTCTCCATGTGAGTAAGGGCGATCAGTCGCTGCTCTTCTAAGTCATCTAGCTTAGCTAGGATTAGATCTGTATTCAGATTCTTTTCCCATGCCTCATGCTTTGTAGTGGGCAGAATTATTTCAGATGGGAGTACTGCCTCAGCGCCGAAAGTAAGTAAGAAAGGAGATGCTCCAGTTGCTTCTCGAACCGTAGTTCTATACGACCATAAGACATTGTGTAAATGCTCACACCATGCCTTTTTGTGCTTTTCCAATCTTTTCTTCAATCCCATTCCAATAGTCTTATTGGTGGCCTCTGCTTGGCCATTACTCTGAGGGTATAAGGGAGTTGATAAGCGAGTAACTTTCTTATGTTGTCGCCTACCAGCTCCTTCCCATTATCGGTACATATCTCCGCCGGTACACCAAATCTGCAAAATATGTTCTCCCAGATGAATGTGAACACTTCTTGTCCTGTTTTCTTCCTGATAGCTTTAGCTTCACACCACTTGGTGAAATAATCTGTCGCCACAATGATGTACTTCCGCTGTCCAGAGCCTGTAGTTAATGGACCAATAATATCAATACCCCACTTGGCGAATGGCCAAGGGCTAAGTACTGAATTCAAAGATGTTGCTGGCGCTTTAATTCTTCTTCCATACAGCTGGCATGGTTTGCATCGCTGAACATATTCCTTTGCATCTCTATTCATCCAAGGCCAGTAATATCCTTGCATTCTGACCTTCAAGGCTAGAGCTCTTTGGCCACCATGATTTCCACAGTCTCCTTCATGAATCTCCTTTAATAACTTATTACCTTCCTCTCTTGAAACACATCGCAGAAGTGGTCCAGAGAATGACCGGCGATATAAGATTCCATCTCGGAGTTCATAGTTCGCCGATTGACTGATGATCTGATGAGCCAGGATTTGATTTCCTGGTAAGGTCGAGTGGTCCAAATAATACCGTATCGGCGATCTCCAATCTGTTTCTGCTGATTCTTCAACACTTGTTGTTAATACTTCCCATTGCCTTGGTGCTGTTACTGATGGCTGCATTACCCTTTCAATAGCTATTGAAGGAACATCTGGGTCCGTCATCATTGAGGAGATAAACGCCAATGCATCGGCGTGCCTATTGTCTTTTCTGCAGATGTGGCGAAACTTGATACCTGTGATCCTCTGGGCATACTCCCTAGCAAGTTTTAGGTACTTCTGCATAGATGGGTCTGCTGTCTGGTATCTTCCAGATATTTGTCGAATCACCAGCTGGGAGTCACTTGTCAATCTAACATTGCTAATTTTCATTTCAATGAGTATCCGCATTGCATGAATGACTGCTTCGTATTCTGCCTCATTATTAGTCGCCGGGAATTCTAATCTTAACGAGTGCACTATCCTTGTCCCTTTCGGCGAGATGAGAACAATTCCAATTCCATTTCCTTCTTTATTCGACGAACCATCTACATAAACCTCCCATCCATCAGGCCTGCATTTCAATAAATCTGGAACTTCATGCTCTTGCTCATCCAAGGAGGATGGGATTTCTTCTATCTCTTCTTCTTCATCTATTGGGAAGTCGGCGAGGAAATCTGCTATAACTTGAGACCGTTGAGCTGTGCGTATTTCATACTGGACGCCGAACTGCTCAATCTGCTGGTTCCATTTGGCGATGCGTCCCACTCGTTGAGAGCTGTGCAAGATAGACTCTATTGGAGTTTTTGTGAGGACCACAATGGGATGGGCATGAAAATATGGGCGTAATCGCTGAGATGTGAAAACTAAAGCCAGAATCAACTGCTTTATTTTGGTATAATTCTTCTCTGCCCCTTGCAACGTCCTACTGATATAGTATATAGGTGTTTCTCCACCTTTGGTTCTTACAAGCACTGCACTTATAGCAAAAGGTGTAGCGGCGAGATATACTCTGAGTTCCTCGCCGTGCTCAGGTGGCTGAATTGCTGGAAGAGTAGCGAGATACTTTTTAATACCCTGAAATGCAGCTTCGTGTGCCTCAGTCCAGTTGAACTTTTCTTCTTTCTTCAATGTCTGGAAAAACAGCTTGCACTTATCGGAGAATCTGGAGATGAATCTGTTGAGGGACGCCAAAGTCCCGTTGAGCCGCATAACATCTTTTACAGTGACCGGCGAGGGCATCTCTATGATTGCTTTAACCTTGGCTTGATCAGCTTCCACTCCCTTCTTGGTGACGACATATCCCAAGAACTTTCCTGAAGTCACGCTGAAAACGCATTTTGCTGGATTGATTTTGAGCTTAGTAACACGCATATGGTTGAATATTTCTCTTAGGTCTTCCACATGGGTTTGTTTCTTCTTACTCTTGACAAGCATGTCGTCGACATAGACTTCCATCGTCTTCCCGATCCATTTCTCGAACATTTTCTGTGCCATCTCTTGATAAGTAGCGCCAGCATTCTTCAATCCAAACGGCATCCGAGTGTAACAAAATAACCCCTTAGTGGAGAAGAAAGCTGTATGCTTCTGATCTTCCTCCGCTAAGGGTATTTGGTTATATCCTGAATAACCATCCATAAATGATAGCAACTCGTGACCTGATGTAGCGTCCACAGTCTGGTCAATACTCGACAATGGGAAACTATTCTTGGGACAAGCTCTGTTAAGGTCACTGAAATCAATGCAGATCCTTACTCCCTTGTTCTTTCTTGGTACCACAACCATGTTGGCTATCCATTGTGGATATTGCACTGGTCTTATTATACCAGATGCCCTCATTTTGTCAATTTCTGCCTCTACAGCCTCTTTATAAGCTGGGGCCAATTTCCTTATTCTTTGCTTGAATGGTCTAACCTTTGGATCGATATCGAGCTTATGGCATGCTATCGCCGGATCAATCCCTGGCATCTCATTCATGCCCCAAGCAAAGACATCGACATATTCCTTGAGTAGTGCAAGTAACTTCGTCGACTCGTCTTCAGTTAAAAGAGTACCAATTTTTACCATCTTTGGCTCCATTTCATTGCCGATATTAACATCCTTAGTAGGTTCCACCGCCGTGAAATGTAATTCTGGCTCTCCCATCGGCGATGGTTCCTTTGATTGCTATAAGGTTTTATCTCCAGACTTCGTCGAATCTTCTACTGAGTTTACTGAATGCACATATGTGGTTGGGTTGGCGATGAAGTCTAAAATTTCTTGCTCCTTAGTCGCTTCCTTGCCGAGCTTCTTTTTCTCCGCCAATTTCACCTTTCGATTTTCTCGCATTTGCACATCCGCCGCGTTGCACGCCTTGGCCACGGATAAATCAATAACATACTCGGCGACTCCAAATGGTGTGGGGAACCTTAGGCGCTGATGATAAGTAGAAGGGACTCCTTTTAAACTGTGGAGCCATGGTCTCCCCAGAATTGCAGCATACGGCGAGTCAACATCCACAATACAGAGAGTAGTATTCAAGAAGTACTCGTCGCAGATTTTCACTTTTAACTCGATTTCGCCTTTAGGCTTAGATGCGATGCCATTAAACCCATAAATGTTATAAGAGGATACCGTCGGCGAGGGTATTTTATTGTCTTTTGCTCTCATCGCCTCAAAGGCAGTATTAAAGAGGATGTCCACAGAACTACCCGGATCAATGAGCACCTTCGGCAGCCTGAACCCTTCCATCTGAATAGTAAGAACCAAAGGGTTGTTATGATTTCTTCCTTCTGGTGGAATCTCTTGGGCAGAGAATCCAACACATGCTTTCATCCATTCCTGCAACGGCTCTTGCTTAGCGGCGACACTACAGATCTCATTTCCCATTCTATCTCGCTTATGGACTCGAGACATGACATTATCATGAAATTCATCCCTGGTAATTTTTGAATGCACAATGGAAAAGCAATCTAATTCCATTAAATCTCGCTCAACCTTAACCTCGTACACATTTGGAGTGTGGACTGGAATGGCTTGAATTGGCTGGACCATGAGAGGAGGTGGCGGCGGTAATTCTAGGAAATCCTGAAATTTCCCCATTCGGACGAATCGATGGACTTCTTGCTGTACGCCGGTACAATTCTCAGTTGTATGGCCATGAAACTGGTGGAATTGACAGAATGAATTGGTATTGGCTGGCGGGACCCTTGGATTTCCTCTGTTGTAAGGATAGCGGATTTCATCCCTACAATTTGAACTTTCAATCTGACCAAATGCATCTGTATAAGAAACACGTAACTTGGGCAAAGTAGCATCTTGGAAAGGTTGCTGGTTGCCTCTGCCAAACTTTCTATTATCCCCATTATATCTTCTGTCTCCATTCCCATTTCGCCGATTATCTCTTCCTCCTCGTCCATAATTTCCTCCCCTGTTATCTTGCTTATCTCGCCCATCATAATTTTCTCGCTTCTGAGAATTCCAATGTTGTTCGGCGGTAACCTGCTGCTTTCCTGCCTCGGAAACTACTATCGCCGAAGAGGGATTCTGTGCCAACTTCCTTTGTTCTGCCTTCAACCACTCTTTCTTGATTTCTTCTTGTTCTTCCGGCGACAAGCTGTTAATCGAATGAATTTGCTTTGCTCTTTCCTTCTTTAGTCGCAACTCCTCCTCTCTGATTTCTTCAAAACTTAACCATTCATCTTGCATCGCCCTCAAAGTCAGCAAATCCTGCGGCATGTTCCAAAACAACTTCTGGTACAACTGGTCAGTAGTCTCCATAGCGCTAAGAAACGATCTTATTTTCTCCTTCTCTGAAACTTCTGATCCTACCTCGCCGCTTGCTTTTCTCCATCTTGTAATAAAAACTTTATAAGTCTCCGAGGGTCTTCTCTTAACATTGAATAATCTTTCCACGCCAGGCCGGCCTCTATTGTTCTGAATAAAAGCGTGCAAGAATCTGCTTTCTAACTTCTCAAAGGATTTGATTTTTCCTTCCTCCAGCCCATCAAACCAGGCTAAGGCTTCATCTTTTAGGGTAGCAGGGAAATCCATGCACATTATAGGATCCGATCCTACCCAGGCTGCCATATCTCGCTTATAAGCTCTCGAGTGCTGTGTGGGATCTCCAGTTCCATCATAAAAAGAAGTGAATTTTGGGGGAGAGTACTTGGGGGACACGTGTCCGTACGTAATACAATCATGAAGGGGTGTTTTTTGTGCCTCTAAGAGCGCGACTTTATACTTGGACTCCCTTGAAGACCCACTTAAGGCCTCTACTTTGTCTTTTAGCTGGCGCAAGTCCTTCTTCATCTCTTTATCTGCTTTATGTTGTCGCCTAGAGCTGCTGCGGTCTTTATCCTTTCCAGGCAAATTTATCCTTCTACCCCTCTCGTCATACTTCGCCGATGAATCTGAAATTTCAGTCGAGCTGGTTCCACTTTTTTCAACTCGACGAGATGAAGTTGTATGGGAATGAGACTCATGGCGAGATGAATGAGTGTGGGATCCATGGCGAGATGAATGCGCATGGCGAGTTGAGTGCGAATGGGACCCATGACCTTTATTTTGTGCCGCCATCAATTCTCTGTGACTCTGAAGTACCGTCTCCATTTGCAATTGCATTTGTCTTTCGAACTGACTAGCCTGTCTGTTGTTGGCCTCAAGAATTTGCCTCAGCAATGCTTCCGTAGTATTAGTGGATCCAGTATTATCTGCTATCACTACTGGACGAGTTACAGTTGCTCCAGGTACTATCATTGCACCATTTCTGCTTGCCGCCTGCGGAGTGTCTGGCACCACCGTTGGGACTTCTTCTACCACGTGCTGGGTATCGTCGACCTCCTGCACCAACTGCTGCTGAACATTGGCCGCTACTCTGCATCCAGCCATTGCATTTTGAGCTGCTCCTCCTGCATTCGATGTTTCTCCTCTGATTTTCCTACTGCTCATGTGAGAAAAGTGAAATTTGTGATGCCATTGACCCATCAGGCCGATTAATCATTTTTTATAAGCATACTAGCACTCCACACAACATGATTTCCTTAAATGGTAAGAAAAAATGTTCGTCGAGAATCTAGAACCATCACCATAGCGTACTAAAAATACTCTAATGCTTTCTAATTTTAGTAACACTGTGCAAGAGAATCCTTATAACGAGTTACCTATCATACCATGTATAGCAAAACAAAAGCAAGATCATGAAGAAATGCCATATGGAGAGCAGAACATCCCAAAATAGTATGAAAATTTCGCTGCAATATAACGACGAGCTCTAAAGCTCTAATGCTATACCATATATAGAGAAACAAAGAACATACAGTAACATTTCAATTTGTACTCAGAATCAGAGAAAACATGGATAAGCTAAGACTCATGAAGAATCGATGAGAAATTCTATATATAGCGAGTAAAGGTAGCTGAGATAGTACCGACGAGTTGCTATGCGTGTGGTTCATACCATATATGGGAAGGAAAGAACATCAACAAATCATATCAACAAATCAAGGAAACACAAGTTCAAAACCTTTTCTAGCGCCAAAATGTAACTGTATAAAATCCCGATGGTCAGATCTTACACAGTACACCCA
>JAJJMA010216080.1:0-14395 GCA_023529015.1 Papaver nudicaule | reverse complement strand
ATTAAGATTGTTCTCATTTGTTGTTTGATTTTATTGTATCGATTTGGTTTTGATGATTGATAGTGAACTTGTTTCTTAATAATTTTGATTTGTACTGACAATTGATTCTCTTGCATGTCCTTAAAACTTGATCTGTTCATGTTTTATGTTTGGTCTCCTCTGTGCAAATCACATTCTTGGCATATAATTGGTGCTGCCTTAGGAGAGTCAGTAAAGATTGTAGATGCTTTTCATGTTCAGGTGATATTTTTGTGTAGCCAACAGTGGACACCTGTAAGCATTGGTGTAATAGACATCCTTTTCTTTTTTGATCGGTCATGTAATAGACATCCTAGTAGTTTTTATGTTAATGTTGTAATTTTGAATCAATTGTGACAAGGACTAGTTTTGTTCTTTGCCTTTTTTGAACCATTTCATGTGTTTTTTAATTATTTTTTTTGACTACTACTATCATGAGTGTAAGACAGACAGTTTCAAATTCTTGTATGAATTTGCAGCTAACGGTAACTCCTTTTGGAAGACAACCACCCCGGTTTGGCAACCTTGGTCGCATTACACAATATCTAACAAGCTCGTGGAACTAGGAAATGGAAATAGTCAAATTCACACATACTTAAGGTAAGATATAAATTTAGGACTATAATGCTTCAAGCAGAGATATAAGCTACAGATATATTGTTTTTTTTTAGGCGCAAACGTAGTAACTTACCATTACCGACAATGATACTAGATGTCAAATTATCCTCTAAATTTGATTTGTGTTTTTAGGGCTTCTTTCTTTGTTTGCTCAGTAATTTATGATAAAGCTCTTATCTTTAACCTTCCCAACATTAGATTCGCCAGGTTAATTAAATCACTGACAAGATTGTTTGTAACATATTGTCTGCTCATAAAAACTTTCTTAGATTCTTCACTTCTATATATTGGTTTCATTCATTTTATTTGGAAATGCTAGAATATATATATAGTTGAAGCCTAATGATCCAGTCCTCCAGACTAGTAGACTTAAAAAGACTTCCCAAGATATGTGCAGCCTTTGCAAACCAAATAGCATTCTTGTACCAACTACCCCAGCTGGCACAAAGAATATGAGCAATCTTGGCAAGTTGGCACCGGAGTCTGGTGTCCAGGAGCCTAACCTGGCAGAACTCTGGAACCAACTATCCAAGTTGGCACAAGAAATCTGAGTCATCTTGACTAGTTGGCATCATAATCTGGAGAAATCTTGGCAATTTTTTTTCTTATAATCTGTAGCATACGGAAATTCATGTATGATTTTAAACTTTGCAGGTCGACGAACCTTCCTCAAACGGGGTTTAGATATTGAAAAACTGTGGGGGTAGTTAGAAGGAATTGAAAGAACAATTGACAATAGAGAAGGCATTGGACAAACTCCTTCATCAAGCTTGCTATTGACAACATCACCAAGCTTACAGGTCCGTTGAGTTGGATGTTGCTGATCTGAATAATATCATCGACGACATTACCAAATGAATGTGATGATATGATTGAATGGGTGAATGTTTTATATCAAAAAGTTTAAGAATGAATGTATGAAATATTATGTCATAAAAATTGCATTTCAGATATGTATAGCTAATGAAAATAGCTTCAAATGCAGACGGACCTTTGAAAAAGATTAATTTTCTGGGAGCCAACTGGGGACGTTGGCACTAAATTATCAAACCAGCTGGACAAGTTGGCACTAGAATGTATTCAAACAAAAGCCAACTTTGTCTACAAGTCAGAACCAGCTGGGCAAGTTGGCGCTAATCATAAAGCCATCTTAACAAGTTGGCACCATAATCTATTCACATAAGCTAAGTATGGCTGCAATTTAAAACCAACTGGGAAAGTTGGCACTAAATTATCAAGTCATCTTGACAAGTTGGTACTAGAAAAAAATAATTGTGTGGTTCCAAAAACAAAATGAAAACCAGAGCTTGTAAACTGACATATGGATTACAACATAACTAGAAATAACAAAACATTCATAAAAATTGACTTGGAACAAAAATGTTGTTACTCAACTAAATCACTTAATATATAACACGTTCAACACAAAAAGAAAAAATAAACCAAGAACACAGTTCATAGGAATTTAGTTTTAAGGAAGTTTGAAAATCTGTAACCGCCTTTGAAATGTCGGTACACGAAGAGCCAATGTAGGTTTCCGTCATGTTTGCCGATACCATACACGAAGCCGACCACCAAGTAAAAACCAAAAAGTAAAAGCCAACTAGCTAAGATGGCACAAAAAAGTGGAGCTAACTTGCCAAGATGGCACCAAAAATGGGTACCAACTTGCCAAGATGGCACCAGAAGAATAAGCCAACTTGCCTAGTTGGCACCTAATAAAGTTTCCCTGCAGTTTAATACACGAATGAGTGAACCTAGCGTGAGTCGAACACGCATCTTCTGACATAGAGTCAGTCGTGCTACCGTTGCACCAAGATTCATATTGAAGGGATACAAGTGATCATAGTCAAGATGAACAGACGTCAATACCTAGACTGTGTTCCCTTATTACAACCTGCAAAAGCTCCTTCCATATTTCATATCACAGGGATCTTTGCAGCCTACAGCCTGCAAAAGCATAAAACAAAATCTCTTTCTAAGACTTCAAATCTCAATTTTAATCCTTGGAGTTCAAGAAATAACCAAATCAAAGTAAAATGTAAAAATAGACTGAAAATTGCATCATAATCACTATTAAGTATATCTCCACCATTCCCACCTCTAAGACAGTAAGCATCCGAAACAACTAAGATTCAAGGTGTCACTCTAAGCTGCGAAATCTATTCCATGAAACAACTAGATATTTCCGATGATAAGAAAATGGTATCAACTGTTTTTTTGTATAAAAACTACAAAAAACATTAGTAACCAGCACCACATACAAAACTACACCCTGAAAACAAATCATGATCTCTCTTAATGCAAATGCTAATTTCCTGTTTCTCAATAATTATAAGAAATGTTAATTTTCTGTGTTTCCAATTTAATTGTAACAACATTAGCAATCAGTATTCATATATATAGCATCATTTCCGATTAGTACAGCATTTCCAATGAGTACGCATATCAGCATTTGCAATCACTATTTATACAGCGGCATTTGCAATCAGTGTTCATTTAGCATAATTTGCAATCAGTATTAATGTAACAACATTCGATGCATAACTTCCATACAAGCTTTGCAAGAAACAAACAACTTAAAAATTGAACAATCATTCATAAACCATGATTCAAACAAACAATCATAAAAATGATTCATCAACTGACCTAAATAATACTTACAACACCAACCAGATAATATCACAAATGTGCAATAACATTTAATTGAAACAATATTCCTCACCAGCAGCATCTAGCTCAACAAGTAACAGGTCTGAGTTACAGAAATTAATAACAACAGCCAGTGCATACCACAAATAAACAAGGAAGAAAGATGCAGGAAAAAAATGTACACAATCTAACTCATAAACCTACCTGCTAAGTTGCAGAAGAAAACCTTCTTATCGCATATCTAACGCCCTTGGCAAAGATTGTTTTCCATATAAATTGATGCAAGTCACCCCTGTTTCTTTCCTTACAATCCCAGGACCCAGCATAATTCCTCCAAAATTTCCCTGACCAATCGACAAAACTAAATGATTTCTTCAATCAAAAACCTAAAAACAAGCTCAATTTACAATGACAGTAAAAAAAAAACGATGTCGGAAGTCAATATTTTGTTGTGGTTGTGGTTGTAGAAGATGAGGATGGTGATGCATAATAGAGTCAGTGAATCGAAACGATTTCAGATCTGATCGGTAACGACGGTGGTGGCGGCTATAACAGTGGTGGTAGTTATAATGATGCTCCGGCGATTTTGACAGTGGTGGTGGTAGTAACGATGGTGGTGTAAGTGGTTGTGACATTGGTGGTAGTGATGGTGGTTGTGGTGGTTACGATGCTAGTCTGGTGGTTGAGATGATGGTGGTGGTTGTCACAACATCGGTGGAAAAGACGAAGATGATAAGAGAAAAATTTTCAGATCTAAATCGAAGTTTTTTAATACACAGGGATAATATTGGAATTATAAAAATAATAAGTTTCTTCTAGAAACTGGTGGACTTCAAAAATATCCCTAGAGGGATAATTGTATAAGCCCAACAAAACGAGGGATAAATGTTCAATTTCCTCAAAAGTCCACTATAGGAGCAGCAAAAGTTCATACAACAAAAAGAGTTATTTAGCATTTGGGTCCTAGATTTTGGTTTAGTAGAGGGTCTGGGTCCTAAGTTTGTCCAATTTAGTGTCTGGGTCGTTGACCGTTAGTCAACTAAGTCAACTAACCAAACCGTTAGAATAGTTAACATTGGTTAGTTAGATTATTTACTAGTGTGCCACTCGGTTAGAACTGTTAGATAAATGACTGAGATACATCCACGTCTAAGTATCCTATTACCTTCTTTAGCTCCATTTACCAATTACCACCACCGCTACTTCCTTCCTTCTTACAGACCCGCCATTAAAATATCATCAAGATCCAGTCTGACGTCATAAACTGTAAACTCTCTCTGTTTTCAAGATCATAATAATTTTCCAACAGTACTATTCATGTCTCAAATAGCAAACCCTTTCTCTTTCTCTATTTGATGAACCGGTTGATTCATCCAAGTATGCTTCGATTCTTGAATCTTGTAAGTGAAAATTGTAATTTGGGTAAGAAAATTCGTGCCCACATTTTCTAAAGTAAGTTTTTAGGAAATGAATTTTTGGAACCAAATTATTGCAAATGTATGGCAAGTGTGGAAATTTAGGGAAGTCAATATCTTACTGTTTAATACAATGTCTCAAAGAAATGAAAATTTCTTGGTTTGTACTATTTATCATGGCCATGGGTGTTAACATTATTGCATTGTTCGAGATTTACAGAGATTAAATTTGAAAATTTTGTGTTTCTTGTGCGACTAAAATCACTCTCTTTTGTCCTCGACCAACCATATACCATCTTCATTCTCATCTTTTAGATATTAATCACATCTATGAGCAACATCATTCTCTTCCATGACTATGCCGAGATCACCTTATGTAGCTGTTAGAGATGATGATCCCCAATTTACCACAAACTTGTCTGATAGATAGATTTTTGACCTTACGGTCTCAACTATTGCAGCCGTTCAATTCAAATTAGATATCAGATTTGATGCAATGGCAAACGTGTATTAAAACACTAACGGACTATAACAGTTTGACTAGAATATGCTGTTGACTAACGGGTCAACGACCCAAACACTAAATTGGACAAACTTATGACCCAGACCCTCTACTATACCAAAATCTAGGACCCAAACGCTAAATAACTCCAACAAAAATGACTGAAATCCATGCATGTAGAATGAACTTATATCCAATTTAAAATTCACAAAATTGAACAAAACTGCAGACAAGGCATACAAGATTACAAGTGAGCACTTCTTATGCCAAGGTGATGTGTTTGCTAGGTTGCACGGAAACGGACGCCACAAACAATAATAGCCATTACTTAAAAGGTGCTGCTCCAAGACCATAAGTTTCTGGTCCAAGACGATAAAGTTTCTGATATTTTAGGAATAGAAAGAGTGCGAGACTGAGAGTAACATCTGACAGAGTAGCAGTGTCTCTTTTTTTTTTTTTTTTTTTTCGAAAGGCTAGCTGTGTCTCCTTGAAGTGATTCACTAATCCAGATGTAATTAAAAGAGATCTATGCACTCATATTTTTAACGACAAAAAAGTATGCACTCATTACATATGATCCTGTGGGTAAAATCTGACATACGATAGACAGCAAGAGAATAGAGGACACTTTTAATGAGCAGATCCCATGTACTCTTGCACCTTCACATGTAATAAAAGCTTTATAGGTGATGCGTCTAATCAGAAAAGAGGGTCGGCAATTCGAATTCTGTGTTAATCAGAATCTGTATTAATTGAAATTGTGAAAGGCTATTCAGTTTAGCAAGAACATCTAAAGAGGGACGGCATATCGAAGTGTTAATAATCTGAATCTGTATCGAAATAATGAAAGGCTATTCAGTTTCGCAAGAGCATCTAACACCAAAGCTTTGGATTCACATACGATAAGACAATCCAAAATGCACTAGAAGCGGAAATAGATATCAGCATAGCTTCTGTAATCTGTGAGTTTCCCCTCAAGCTGTAAAGGTAGTGTATCAAATTTCATCCCACAGAGAAATGTACTATTATTTATTACGTTTAAGGTCTAGCATACGGACCCAGACTACACGTTTTGTAATTTGTAATCTGCAATAGGCAAGAGTTGTAGATAAATTTCAGCAGCCATCACAAAATCAGCCGTTATGAAAGAACAAATAATCTAAGTGAAGAGCACCAAAAGAAAACGAAGAAAATATATTTTTCCTCGCGCAGACCACAGCTGTATCATCCCCTTCACCTCTTCTTCTACCGACTAACTTATAAGATAAGCAGGCCAGCTGCTACCAATAAGACCATAGATGGCCTTAAAGTACAATTCATGACAACATTCCAAGTTGAGAGAAAGAATATGATAGTCTTTCTTTACATAACTTGAGCTACCTGTAATACAAAAGCTTCTTGGTTTATTTTCAGCTATTTTGGGTAATGAGTACTACTTGAATTTAACAGAACCACCATGCCAGATTAGATGTCCATAAGTTCACTCCTAACAAAAAGTTCACCTAGTAATTTTACCGTATTAGATGTCCATGAACTCTATGTTACCACCTTATAATGCTGCTTCCTCCATTTGTCTCGTTTTACATGCAAGACAAAATACTCGTCAACACAGATTTAAAATACAGAATTCATATTCCTGCCTCAACAGATAAGTACAGCGTAAGTATAATGTCATCCAGATCTATCTGAATAACTACATAATTAGATAGTCTGCTGGACCTGCCGGTAGGGTCATTCTGGCGGTGATTTGCTGAATTCCAGGTTTTATATCGTGGCCGTTAGATGGCATCCGGCATAGCTGGTTCCTTTTCGTTTTTCTTTTCCTAGACCTAGATATATAAGGTTTCACTAGATATATAAAGAAACCTAAGAGGCTTGAGTCTCCAAGCACAAGTTCGCTAAGAATTTTTTTTAGAGATGGCAACACATCCTCATATAGGGAAGGAAGTAAAACCAGATTTATTGAAATTCAAACAATTCGATATTATCAGCGCAACTGATGCTAATCATCAAGTTCTTATTAGGGATCATTGTTACTCATCGAACCATGTAAAGCTAAGCCGTAAAGCCACTGCTTATATAATGAGGGAGTGGAGCATACTCAAAGATAGCCTTCCTAAATTCATCTATGTTAGAGCATTCGAGGAGAGAATCGATCTACTAACAGCTGTTATTATTGGACGAGCAGGTACTCCTTTTCACCAAGGTTTATTCTTTTATGATATTCAATTCACTCCAGATTACCCAGATTCACACCCAAAATTAGGACGTTACGCTATTGATTTACTTTTGAACCCTATTTTGAATCCTGGGCGTGACGTTTGCTATACACCACTAAAACCTGAAAAGTATGTTATAGAAGGAGTGCAACATAGTATATTAGAAATATTATTGGGGCTCCGCGTAAATCTTATTACTCCAAAACCCGAACCCATCTATTCAGGCCAATCTAGCCGTATTTTACCCACCTATTGGGGCTACTGGATGGAGAAGGAGTACTTAACCTTTAACCAAGATATGTTTATGCTAAATTGTCAAACAATGCTGGCCGTTCTTCGTAAGCCACCAAAACAGTTGGAAGAATTTATTGTTCAGCACTTCCGTGAGCATGCAGAGAGCATACTAATTGCTTGCAAATCTTATATCGATCTTACTCGGCCACCTAAGGTGACTGATGCAGATGTTAACAACAAAGATGAATACCGCCGACAAATTGATCACTCAGCATGCTCCACCACTACTAGTGCAACCAACAAAGAATGGGAAGATTACAGGATATCCATGAGGTGCACATACATCAAATTGGTAAAAGCGTTTATAAAGAATGGGTCGAAAATCTCCTTGGAGAATAACTTCAATGTAGGAGATCGTAGTATAGCTGATCACATTGATAATAATGTGGGTGATAAGAAGAAGAAGAAGAAGAAGAAGCATGGCAGCCTGGGCTTTTGGGCGATGATAGTTTCTTGGTTCAATGTTTCATAGTTTTCGATATTCTAGCTAGCTAGTTTTGATTTGTTATGCCGCCTAACTATTTTGGAGGCCATATAACCTTGGTGGACTACAAACAACATTATCAGTGAGTCAAGAGACACTCTTCTGCTATACTCTTTTTAAATGTGCTTGATTAAATTTAGTTTTATCGAAGTCCATGCGCCTAACACAACTTAATAACCGGCTTACAAAGTTAGGATTGCCCAACCTTATTAACGGCAGAGTCTTAAGTTGTCCACACAATGTAGGACTGATCTCAACACGTCCTCTCACATGTAGCCTTGTGCGGGACTAATCTCAACTTTATGTGATAAAAGACTTTTTAACTTTCAGAATTAACCCAAGGTATATGAGAGCTGATTGAACATGGGAAGTGGAAAATACAATTGAAAAAATAACCAGATGTGATAGAAAGGGCTGGCTCTCAGATGATTGAACATGGGAAGTGGAAAATACAGTTGAAAAAATAACCAAACATGGAAGAAAGGGCTGGCTCTCAAGAATGCTGCAAACATCAATTATGAACCAAGTTGTAACCAAATTCTCTTCATTTTCGAACATCAACAAAGGTAAAGATCTTTATCAACTGAACACCACAATCATTTGATAAAGAAGTCTATATAACACCATTCAATGCTAAGAGCAAGGAGACCCTACGCAGAAATTACTAACACAATGCTGGCAGCGAGTATTACTTAATTGGGGACGTGTAATCAGAACTAAAACAGTGACTCTATTTGATATGGCTTTGGAATCCTTCTTTCAAAAATATGGAGAACGCGGTATCCAACAATAAATTACATACGTGAAACTGTTTTCGAAAATAAAGAATATTTGCGTGTTTTCTTAGGGAACGGCTGGGGTTCTAACCGTTGGCTCGCCACGCCAATGACAAACACTCTTCTTTTATCTTGGCTCATACTTACTTGGACTAAGAGAACAACGGAATCATGCATGGAATATGGATGTTTCCACCAAATTGATCAAACCATGTGATTCAACATTAACATTCAAGAGTGAGAGAGACAGACAAGAGAGAGGGCGTTTGGAAGCCAACGATAGTCACACGCGGAATTTTTAAGTGTGTTTCCATAAAGTGTCGACTAACACTAACACCCCCAGAAAAAAAAGAGACACGCACTTAACATGTCCATGACAAATCGGGCACGTGACAGAACGGTGTCGTGTCTGTGCACGACACGGCTTGTTGTACGTTTCCCTGGATGTCCTTGCCATGCAGCGTAGACTGGGGCCTTTGTACTGGCAAGTATTTTTGGGGGTGTCTAGGTTCCTAGGTGGGTCTTGTAAATATTTTTTTTTTTTTTTTTTTAGATTCGTAGCATTCACCAACTTACTATATATATATATATATCTCCCTCAGAGGCTTTAGAGTCCCATACTCAAAACACAAGTTTGCTAAGGTAATTTATCAGATGACAATTCATCAAAATTTCGATATCATCGGTGCAACTAATGCTAATCATCAAGATATTATCAGTGACCATTGTTTCTCATCCAACCATGTACAACTCATCCGGAAAGCTACTGCTTATATAATGAGGGAGTGGAGCATACTCAAAGATAGCCTTCCTAAATTCATCTACGTTAGAGCTTTCGAGGAGAGAATCGATCTACTAACAGCTGTAATTGTTGGACGACCAGGTACTCCTTTTCACCAAGGTTTATATATTTATGATATTCAATTCACTCCTGACTACCCAAATTCACACCCAAAATTCTGGCGTCGCTACGCGAACGATTTACTTCTGAACCCTACCTTAAATCCTGATCGTGGAGTTTGTTATACACCACTGAAACCTAAAAATTGTGGTACATTAGGAATGGAATATAGTATATTGGGAATATTACTGGGAATCCGAGTAAATCTTATTACTTCTAAACCCAAACCCACCTACTCAGGCCAATCTAGCCATATTTTACCCACCTATTGGGGTTACTGGATGGAGAAGGAGTACTTAACCTTTAGCCAAGATATGTTTATACTAAATTGTCAAACAATGCTGGCCGTTCTTCGTATGCCACCAAAGTATTTGGAAGAATTTATTGTTCAGCACTTCCGTGACCATGCCGAGAGCATACTAATTGCTTGCAAACCTTATATCGACCTTAGTTCGCCTAAGGTGGTTGATGTAAACATAAATAATAAGGATGAATACCGCAGACAAGTTGATGAGTCCACAGTCACTAATACTAGTGCAACTAACGAAGAATGGGAAGAATACAGGAAATTCATGAGGTGCACATACGTCGAATTGGTAAAAGCGTTTATAAAGAATGGGTCGAAAATTTCCTTGGAGAATTACATCAATGTGGGAAATTATAATATAGCTGACACAGCTGATGATATTGGTGATACAAAGAAGAAGAAGCATAGCAATCTAGGCTTTTGGGCCGTGATATTTTCTTGTTTCAACGTTTCATAGTCTTCAATTTTCTAGCTTCGATTTACTAAACTAGAGCGCCGACTACCTTCTTCGATGAGTTTGAAAATGAAAGTCGCCATAAGGTGTGCATCTGGGTCTTTATTACTAATAATTGATCTTCTAGCAGTATGTTCTCTTCTGGAGTTATGGGCACTATTTCCTAGTATCTTAACATTGGTTCGAAGTTGTTAAGATTATATTACTACGTATGTTACTCCTGAAACAAGCTATATTAGTGCTGAATAATGGAAGATATTTTCATCTCTTTTCCTAAATGATATCGTCTAGGGTAAAAGTCGAATTGAACTGGTCGGTAAAACTAGAAAATAATTGTGTAGCTGGAATCGAGCCTGTTAACCTATGGGTCAATGTGTCTCATGCACATGAAAGGGGCCACTAAAGAATGACAGTACAACCGTCTGTCTGCTCTTACGAGAATCTTCGAAAAGCCTCCTTCCCGTATAGGCAATATGTCAAGCAATACCAAGCATTTCAAATTGCCTAAACTCTTGGATACAAAAGAAAAGCACGTTTCTTCTGTATTTTCTAGACGCATGATAGTGTATAAAAATACGCTGTAGTGCTACACTTTCAAACTCAAAGCACAATACAATCACTCAAACTCAAAACACAGTACAACACGAAATTGAAGTAAACTTACAACATCATGAAGAGTTGATAATGTATTCATACCGATTGCCACCCTTTGGCAGCACGTGAAGGTTTCCTGATAACTCTAGGTTAGTTTCGCTAGAGGGCCAAATAGGCACACAAAAGCTTAAAAAATAAACCAAATTAATAGAAAATCCAAATAACAGCGTCTAAGATTATCATTGAAACGTTGATTATCAGCTTAAGTATAACGATAATTAAAGAGAAACAGTAAAGCAATATTAGAAGAAGCCCTTGGACATGCCAGAAGCTTGGAACAAAATCTATTTATTCTCCTGCAATGTTCGGTGTTGTGCTCACTACCATGAGATTTGTAAAGAACCACTTCTTTCAAGTTTGTAGCATTTATCAACAGACACTCCACCAAATTGAATTCATTATCAAATCCTCCAACACCTTTAATCTTCACAGACTTAAGTTGAGACAACATACACGGAATAGAAAAGTTAACCTTCCAACCTTCGGTGTGTTTTAGATACCACGACCAATATTTATCCTGTACTAGAGAAATGAATTCGTGGTTAACAGATCTTCAAAACGATTAGTGAATATAAAAAAATGATACTGGAAGCATTGAGCTCGACTGGACATGTGAGTATAGTGTACCAAAGCAAAATACAAAGAATTTGGCTGCTTTACCTCCATGAATTCCATATCTAGTATTTCTACTGAAAGAGTTTCAATGTTTGGTAAGATCTTCATCAAGTATGGTATGGCTTGAAAACAGGTTTTTGAATAACAAGTTACCAGCTTCAGACATTGTACACTATGAAACTGAAATGTGGGGTGACTGTGTAATAATTCTGGAATTCCTGAGACAATCTTGATAAAAAGGAAATTTGATTAGTAACATAACGTTATGCACATGTATACTTCATGGAGAAGGATGCATGAATAAAAATAGACGAAGCAAAGAGAGGATACAAAATACCTCGAGGATCCCAGATGATAACTGAAGTTCATTGACAATATCAAGTGCTTTTAGAAAATCCATTGCTCGTGTGGCACATAGTACTTTCTCTTCCTCACAAAGCTTAAGATAGTGATCCCCCTGTCCTTTACTACTAAAATCTAGCATTTCAATATGAGCACAGACTAGAGAAGTGATGTTCTCCATAGAATACTCATGCCATGTATAATCTTCGCAGACAAAAGTTAGGAGATTCGGAACATTTAACTTGATTTTCTTGGGAACAATACAATTATTCTTCAATTCTAAATATTTCAATGTAAAAGACTCGATACTGAACCAATCCTTATCACTGCAGTTATCTATTGATATTCGACTACTTTTGATGCTCAAGTATTCAAGAAGTGGCGGACAATTACTTCTTAAAAAGAGATTATTCAGATCATTTATATCAAGTGCTTCCAATTCCAAAACTTTAAGGCAATGTAAATCCATTGATTTAGGAAAAGTAATCTTTGAGTAGTAGTACTTACTCAAAGCAATACCCTCTTGATCAGTATCTTCTTTATCCTTTTGGATTTCTAATTCTACATCCACCTTCAACTTCAATTCAGCCAGTGTTCCGCAATTGAAAATATTACAAAGGAAGTGATGTCCAGAAGTAATCCAACGTTCATAATCAAACGTTCCCCTTATATCAACAGTTAGTACGACAACATTCCGATTCAGAGCAGCAGTAATCCATGTATTAAGATGTTTTGCTATCATATTAGTTAGAAAGTCATCAATGTACCACTGGAGACGAAACTTGTGTATATCAGCTTTGTGGTCTCTAAGAATGAGTGCCCCGTCTATAAAATTAACGTAGGACATCGGCTGTATCCACTCTCTTGATGTACGTGACATGAAAGGACGATCGTTGAATCCAGAACAGATAAAATCTAGGTTGGGGAGAGAAGTCCATACATACCTCCATCTTTTAGACAAAATACTTGTTTTAACAGCAAATCTCATGCCTTTGCAGTAAGAAAGGATGTGATGAATGAGTTTATCTGATAACTTACTGATTCTATCTTCCTTCTCCTCATCCTTGACTTCATCAGATGGTTGTGAACTCCTTATTCGCATGTCTGGTAGATCCATAAGAGACACAGCCGGAAGAAGATGTAAGGAGATCCAAAACACGGCCAGAAAACCCCCCAAACCCTAGTCAAATCTATGAAAATTAAATTAGTCCGTGGACTATGGGACGATCATTGAATGGCATGCACGTGTAGCAAGAGTATCAACTAAAACATGACATTATGGAATACTATAGCTGGCTATTTTGATGAAATATTTGGATACGAAGAAAATGGTGGCCTAGTTTCAAGAAAGGATGATCCATTTTGCTCATCTTTCTTTTCGTTTAAAACCATATGTTGTTTTCAGGTTGTGCTCGTTCTTTGTTATGAATGCATCACTGTGTGTCTTGTGAATTTTTAAGTTAGGCAGCTGAATTTTGAATGGGTGCATATTTTATCAAAGGCCTATCGTGTAAAAAAAACAGATACGTTTGGAGCGCAATTAGAATGCAACTAGGAATATTTAAATTATAGGCTTGTGAAATCTCATATTGGGAGTATGAGAAATTGAACTTTTCATCCAGATAGGTCTCTTATGTCTCACAGTAGAAGAAAACGCATGCTGGACTAATGAGTTTGGTTATAATAGATGCAAACGCGGCACTAAAATAAATAATACACGCATGTGAAGAAAAAAATACTTACCCAACAATCATCGGTTTGGCTGTGAGGTATCACTTTCAGATTTCACATCTAGGAGCCACCTTCTTTTAATGGGAAGGCCACTAAAGTTAAAACAATATTCAAAAATTACCTTTAGACTCAAAGTTACAAGTTATCCTTCTCCAAAAGAAGATCCTAATATTCATTGTCATTCTCTTTCGGAAATTGAACTAAACATGAATAAGCCTCTAAGACTGTCATTATCATTGAAACATCACTATCTTAAGCTAAGAGAAACAACACTGCAATATTAGAAGAAGCCTTTGGACATGCCAGTAGCTTGGAGCAAAATTTCTTTATCCTCCAGCAATGTTTGGAGTTGTGCTCGCTATCGCTAGATTTGTAAAGAACCATTTCTTTCAAGTTTGTAGCATTTTTCAGCA
>JAJJMA010216078.1:15629-31676 GCA_023529015.1 Papaver nudicaule | reverse complement strand
AAAATAAGAATTCAAGTTCTTATTCAGCTGCCTACATTCGGCCTCTATTAGTACTTAAGTTACCAGCCGAATTCGGATTCGGCTGCTAAAGTTTAGAGGCCGAATGTGGCAATATATTTCGAAAAAAATCAACATTCGGCCCCTATTATGAGAGCCGAACTGTTCTTCGTCTTGAACATTCGGCTGCCATAATAGGGGCCGAATATGGCGCTGGTGAGACATAAAAGTCTCACCTTTAGCTCGATTTCGGCCATAAAACATGATTTTGAAGTATACCTGTGTATTTGAAGCAATGGGTTCATCATATAAGTGCTCATCTTCAGGATTTGGGACAAAAAAATCATCGAAATCGTTGTTTTCTTGAGTTTCCGGTAAAACGTTTCGTGACGATGAAGATTCTCCCATAACCGGATTTCTCGCAACGATCATCGTATGTTTGTTACGTGGAGGTTCATCAATGTTATCCCCCCCAAACATTTCACAAAACACACAAACAAAACAAGAATCACACAAAAAACCCAATTTTTTTCTTTTTTTCCCCTCTTTTTCTTCCCTCTCAACACAAAAATCATCCCAAAAATCTGATTTTCTCACCTAAATTATCTAAAACCTTAATTATATACTTAACTCTAATCTTATTATTAACTCTAATCTAATGATTAAGACTAATCATGTGAGGGGTAGTTTGGTATTTAAAAAAGTTGGAAAACTAAAGGGGGACAAAAATTACTAAGGGGAGGGACGGCGGGAGGGGAAGCAGAATTTTGGGACGGCTCAAAGCACGGTTCCCAAAGAAGTGAACTGAAGAAGTAGCAAGTTGCACGACTTTTTACAGCAGTGTATAACACATGCTGATGGTTTAACCTTTGCTGGATTTACCTGAAGGTAACTAGATGGATATTAGTTCTTTCTTTTAGTGGCTTCAAACAACATAATTCTTCTTCTTATTGCACCTGACCTTTGCCAAAATTAACACTGAAACGTGTCCTTCGACTCTTATCTTCTTTCATTTTCAAACAGTTACCCCCAGACCCAGTAGCTATGCTTCAAACATACTATTAAATACTACAGATTGTACATTCGGTACTATAGGGGGAAAAAGAGACATTTTCCATATAGGAATTACCTTCACAATTCTCTTCAGTTTTTTCTACGTAGACGGAGTAGTACGTACCCTTTGCTTGCTGGATTTCTAAAGTTATTACGAAGAGTACTCATATTGATCAGTCCCCTTTGCGTACATCAGCATCCGATTCAGATGAATATATCTGGTCAAAAAATTGAAGATTTTTTTTTTTTTTTTGATCAACAAAAATTGAAGAATTTTCTAGTTGAAATTTTGAATAATTGACGAATATCTTTTTCCCGAATTCTGAATTGTTAAGCAACGAATTTATTATCTCATCATGATCAGTTCAAACTTCAAAGTTCAAACTGCATGTACCATTGTTCATAGTACATGATGAGAACACAATTATGTCATCCAACATCACAAGATCGTATAAATATTCCCAACTTTTTCTTTACGAAGAGAGATATGTGCATCTTGCATGGATGCCTTTAATTTATTCTTTCACATAAAAATACACGTATGGGTCATTGTCAAAATCTTGTTTCCTTGTCCCATAAAAAAAAAAGAGGTAGTTGGGAAGATGATTTGAATATGGAGAAATCATGTCTATAAGAATGGGTAAATGTTTCTATTTACCAAGGAAAGATTACGCCCACATCATTCAAAACAGATTTAGAAGAAACACAAATTTTGAGATTCAAGGAAATCCTCCTCTGAATTATTTTGATATTACGAGAATCTTACACTCTAATACTGTAACTAATAGGGCTGCTACTAATTTAGCTTCTATTTGTGGTAACACTGGAAATCCTCAATCGTGGAGTGGTAGGAACTTAGGGTTTCTGTTTCATACTCTATCTAATTTTAGCTCTCCTGATTGTAACCCTGAGGATATCACGCCTGTTAATAGGGTGTACCCCAGAGGGGCGGTTTAATCCGTCTCTCCTTTGTTATTCTTTTCTTATAAAAAAAAATGTTTCTATTTATACAACCTTGCTATTTTGAGGGCGAGCACTTTTTCAGTAGGGCGAGGGGAAGACAAAAATGAGAACCATAGCTCATCCTAGTTATAAGGGGTGACTAATTTTATGTTAATCCTAAAAATTAAAACCCACCTCTAATAACCCCCTAATAACCCACCACCATTATCTCTCGACCTCCATCTTCTTCTTCTTCTTCTTCTTCTTCTCTAACAACAGAACAGCACCACCACCTCACCATCGTTCTCAACCCACATAACACCACCACCACCTCACCATCGCTCACCACTACCAACCATCGCTCACCACTTACACTCCTCTCTCATCGTTAACGACGCTTTAATTCCCTCTGTAAACCCTAAAATTTACCAGAAATCTCGATTCTTCTTCCACACAAATCTCGTTTCTGATAGAATCTTGTGGCTTCTCTAACATGCTTATTCTTTCATTCTCTGGTGTTGTTGTATTGAAAACCCTAAAAATTTGAAGATCTTGTTTGTTTCGATCTTAAAAAGTTTGATTTACCAGAAGATCTCCTTTCGTTGAAATCTTCTGATTTACCTTAGCCTTCTTCTTCTTCTTCTCCTAAAGGCTGCAGATTTCAAATGTATTTAAATTCAGTAATTACTTCATTGTTTTGATTAAGTTATTTAGAACTCGATCTGAACTATTCACAACTTCGTTGATTCTTTTCGGTCTACAATTTGAGGGTTTGATTTTTAGGGTTTTTAGTATGCTGAATTTCATGGTTTTCATACTGTTGGGTTTTTGAACAGTATGAAAAATCGTCATGCTCTTTTCGGTAGAGGTGGTGAAATTTGTTTATCTTATTATTGTTTGGTTGATTTGTATTTGACGTAATTGAATTCAAAAACTTTTCTTTTTATTTTGTTGCAGAGATTTGATGATTTTAATTCGAATTGCAGTTTCAGTTGTTATTGCGTATGAAAGATCGTCATGAAGAGTTAGGACCATGACGAGCCATCAACAAGCACAAAGAAATTCAGAAGTTCTTCCATAGCAGGTTAGAAAACTTGATTTCTAAAGTGGGTTGTTCTTGAATTTTGGTTTACAGGACTTGTAAGGTAATAATTTGGGAGTTTCTTATGGTTAGTCTAGGTTTCTTCATCTGTTTTTGAATCTTGATTGTGTTGTTGTGTTGTCTGGGGGTAAATGTTGGAATTTTTTGGTATTGGTTTTTCATTATTTAGTTGGAATTAGGTTTGTAGTTGTTGTGTTTGCTGAATTGCTGGACTGAATTTGCTGATGTAAATTCTAGGGTTGTCTAATTTTTATTCATACTGGTATGATATACTTATAATGGAGGGTTGTACTTGTAGGAATTGTACATTCAGTTGGCCTAATGTAACAATGATATATAGATACTAGTATCAGTGTTGGTTTCTGACACCGATACGATGTTAAGATGTCGTGGGATGGAGATTAGATGAATGGTTGTTAAGGCAGTACATGTACATACAAGACATTTTAATCTAAGAATTCTATACTTTGCTAGAAACACTATCTCTGATTCTCTGTAATAGCTAATGTTATAATGAGCAAGTACTTGCTCAATGATGTTAGTGCTAGACATAAAGGTTTTAGTGTTGGTCTGTCGATAATGCAGCAGTCTGTAGAGTGGAGTGTCCAGCTTTTAAACAAGTTAGTAACTAAGTTGGGAAAGAGCGATCCTCGCCTCGGCACAATGGGTTTTGATTTCTACTCCCCTCTCTTCTTTGTTTTCAATTCAATTGAATTTTGTGGAGAGAATTTAAAGGCATTGATATTTTTTCAGGAAATATGTATCCCCGAAACGACAACTTCGACTTGCATGTGGATCTTAAGGTTGTTAACAATGTCCCGATAAGCTCTGATGAGCAGTATCGTCCAATTTTACATGCTCACCAGAAAGACGTTTGTAAGATTGTTTGCATCTGATCTTGCAACACGTTTTGCTAGGGAATAATACGACTTTCATTGATACACATGTACACCAACTAATGCCACATGGTGTACAAAACGTTATTTTCGTCAAACAGGTAAGCCCAATTTTGTTGGGTACATGTTCGAGCTCCAAATGACCTTTTTTTTATTAATCAGAATTAGAATCAACAGAATTACAAACATTAGATGGAAGCTTGGCAACAAGCTGGGCTCCAATTCCTTTCTGAACGACGAATCCAATCCTATGAAAAAAGAAACTCCCACTATGGCATTCATATCATGGATATCCATATAATTGCGCAATTTCTTCAGAAATTCCACAGTGTCACTACCCAACTCCCCTAAAGTGGTAAAAGCCAGCAGCACTCCAAGACCAAAACCTGAGCATTACACTTCTTTAAATATTTGTCCCTCTTACGAGCGACAGCATCATCGATTGCCTTGCCAGGAACAAAAGTTTTGTAACGACCCGTCCCTACACCGATATTGTCCCCACTTAGCCACTAAGGTCATCCGGCAGTGTGGGGTTTTAAACTCCCACCCTCGACAGGTGAACCGTCGTCGGCTCTGATACCATCTGTAACGACCCGTCCCTACACCGATA
The DNA here is from genome assembly GCA_023529015.1 of Papaver nudicaule. Lineage (NCBI taxonomy): Eukaryota > Viridiplantae > Streptophyta > Magnoliopsida > Ranunculales > Papaveraceae > Papaver > Papaver nudicaule. The sequence continues at coordinate 27,076 of JAJJMA010216078.1, read as the reverse complement.
TTGTCCCCACTTAGCCACTGCGGTTATCCGGCAGTGTGGGGTTTTAAACGGGCATCGTTGCGGTCATCTGGCAGCAACTTCCCGGGAGGTCACCGATCCCTGGACTACTCCCGCCCGAGCACGCTTAACTGCAGAGTTTTTCCAACTTCTGAGTTAATTATGCTTGAAAAGGCCTCGGTGTTATGAAAGGAGAAACCACTACTTATATTCCATTCGCCGAACCCTACCTGCCGAATCGGGGTATTACAAGTTCGCACCCCTCCGCCTGTAAAAGGTGAAACAACTGTGATATACATGCACACATCATGCCCACTGTCCCAGTTATACACTAAGATATCCGCAGGTCTCAGAGCCAAGACGGTGTCTGAAAGGAACCCCAAATCCGCCTATTTCCTAGCTGGGATACCCGCACGATAGCAAATATCAGCAACGATATTACGAACCAGGTCCCCAAAAACATCCACCCCCCCCTGCCACAACTAGAGCATGAGTCACCTTCTTCGAAAAGAGGGATACCAAGCCTTAACGCAAGATAGCTCTAAAATGACATGGTCCAAGTTTTTGGTTAAGCCCAGCAATCGGAATAGCCAACAAATAGTCTTGCGCATGTTTGGTTCTGTTGCTCTGCCACAAGGCTGAATCACGCTCCGTCATAACAAACTGATTAGGTAAATTTTTCTTCACAGCATCGAAGTATTTGATTGCCAAAGAGCTCTTAGAATGGGGGGAAATATCATCAATACGTAATGAAGAATCTTCGAGACCACATACCTGCTTGTATACGGTAAGCGCACGATCAAAACTGGGACTCAAACCAGGCACACCAGACTGCCTCAAAATGTTCCCCTGCTGAACCCTTGCCTGGAAGCAAGATGCCAAATAGCAGTACTGCATAGTATCCTCCATGGTATACACTCCTAATCCACCATATTTGATGGGAAGTGTAACAAGCCTCTGTTGTAGAAGACCAAAGCCCGACCCATCTCCCGTGACAAGATGTCTAAGAAACTGTTTGAGGTGATTATCGAAAAGCACTTGTGCCTCTACCAAGTACTCAGGCTTAGTTGTCCGCATAGCAAAGTATAACCTCGAGACACCAGAACAGTTCCTCAACAATAAAAGCTCACCCTGGGAATCTTTGAGCTTCTATGAAGTATCAATCAGGCCCGTGGTTTTATGAACTCTGTAAACTACCATATTCTTGCAAAACTGGGGGTTCATGTGTCGTGAATTGACAAGGTAAGGAAGATGATAGTAGCTTAACAAGGCCTGAAAGTAACAACTCAATCACTAAACAACAAATGCTGCCTCTCCCCTGAGAGAACAGTCTCACTCTTCTATTATTTCTTCTCCTTCAAAACTCATTACATCATTCCTTTAAATACAACTCAGACACAACCCTACCTCGAGATGGTACAAACACATCTCGACCGTTGGCCAATAACTACTCCTAATAATGATTAACAGACTTCATAATTAAACCAAGAGAAACACTACGACCAACCCAAAATATCAGATAAGGGCTAACCGAGGGATATGACAATACTCCCTCCTATAAAAGATCCTTGACCTCAAGGATATAATTCAGAGAAATTGGCTGCTATATTTGTGGCATCCTCCCATGTGGCATCTTCAGCTGTGGAGTTAGTCCACTGAATGAGCAGTTGATGCACATAGAGGCCATTGCGTGTTATCACCCTCTCTCCCAGCATAGCTATGGGCTTTACTACTATCAGACCCTGTTGATCAACCAGTGGCAAGTGAGGAAGGGGTGTGACCGTGACTCCCACTATCTTCTTGAGCTGAGATACATGGAAAACAGGGTGGATCTTGGACTCCTCAGGTAGCTGTAGCTTATAGGCAGCAGACCCAATCTTCTCTAGTACCTTGAAGGGTCCATAATATCTTGCAGAGAGCTTCAGATTCTTCCTTAATGCAACTGATGTCTGTCTGTAGGGTTGTAGTTTAAGATATACCTGGTCTCCTACTTCAAATGATTTGTCAACCCTCTTCATGTCAGAGAAGTACTTCATCCTTTCTTGTGACTTGTGAAGAGATTCTTTAAGAAGATTGAGCATTTGGTCCCTTTCCTTGAGGTAGTCTTCAACATTTGCTACTGAAGTGGTGGATGAGACTGGGAAAGCTAGGTGAGGTGGTGGATACCCATACAAAGCCTTGAATGGTTTCATGTGTAAGCTGGTGTGGTAATTTGAGTTGTACCACCATTCAGCTAAGGGTAACCACTTAGCCCAATCCTTAGGCTTATGCCCTGTCATGCATCTTAAATAGTTCTCTAGACAGGCATTAACTCTCTCAGTCTGGCCATCAGTTTGTGGATGGTAGGCAGTTCTGAGGTTGAGACTGGTGCTAATAGCTTGGAATAAGTCTTGCCAAAAATTGCTGACAAAAACCCTGTCTCTGTCAGAAGTGATTGAAGCTGGCAAGCCATGAACCTTGAAGAGGAACAGTTGAGCCACACCTGAAGCAATATAGGGATGGCTCATAGCTATGACATGACTGTATTTGGTCAACCTGTCAACAACCACCAATACCACATCCTTACTATGAGATTTAGGTAACCCCTCTATGAAATCCATATTAATGTGCTGCCAAGCATGCTCTGGAATTGGTAGGGGTTGTAGCAGTCCAGCTGGGTATGTATGCTCACCTTTATTTCTTTGGCTAGTGTCACATTTAGAGACAAACTCTAAGACATCAGCTCTCAATCCTGGCCAGAAAAAGTAGAATTTTGCCCTCATGTAGCTGCCCTGAATGCCAGAATGCCTTCCAATGGCTGAAGCATGAATATAACTCATGATAGACTGCTTGATTCCATTACCAACACCCACATATATCCTGTTTTTATACCTCAAAACCCCATTGTTGTAGGTATAGTGTTCCACAACTAAGGGGTTTACCAGTAACTTGGCTATTATCTCATTGGCTACATCATCATCCTCATAACTTTTAGCAATGTCAGCTGCCCAGTTTGGTAGAGAGGTGGTGATACTATGACAACTAGCATGAGGTAGTCTTGAAAGTGCATCTGCAGCTTTGTTCTCCATTCCCTTCTTGTACTTGATCTCATAGTTAAATCCCAATAATTTAATGAGCCATTTATGTTGCAAAACTGAAGTCATCCTCTGTTCCATGAAGTATTTAATACTTTGTTGATCTGTATGAATTATGAAGTGGGAGCTCATGAGATAATTTCTCCACTTAGTAATTGACATCGCTATAGCCAGCAGTTCTTTCTCATATGTTAAGAGACTCAATGACTTTGGCCCCAAAGCCTTGCTGTAATAAGCTATTCGTCTTCCTTCTTGCATGAGAACTGCACCTATTCCCCTATCACAAGCATCAGTTTCAAGTGTGAAGGCTTTGGTGAAATCAGGAAGAGAAAGGACTGGGGTGTTGCACATGGCTTTCTTCAGCTCTTGGAAGGCTAGCTCAGCTTCATTTGACCACCTGAAGGCATTTTTCTTCAATAGATCAGTAAGGGGTTTGCAGATTGTCCCATACCCCTTCACAAACTTTCTATAATAGCCTGTTAAGCCCAAGCATCCTCTCAACTGCTTCAAATTAGTTGGTGTAGGACATGAACTCATGCTAGATACTTTGGAAGGATCAGCTGCTACTCCTTGGGGAGTAATGAGATGTCCAAGATATTCCAGTTCTTGTTGTGCAAAACAGCATTTAGACTTTTTAGCATAAAGCTTATGTTGCCTTAGCAGTGCAAGAACTTGATTCATATGTTCTTCATGGGATGCTAGAGAAGGGCTGTAGACTAGGATGTCATCAAAAAACACAAGAACAAATTTCCTCAGAAATGGCTTGAAGATGTCTTTCATGAGTGCCTGGAAGGTTGCAGGTGCATTTGTTAGCCCAAAGGGCATAACTTTGAACTCATAGTGCCCTTCATGAGTCCTGAAAGTTGTCTTGTGAATGTCTGAGTCTTAACCCTGATCTAGTGGTACCCTGACCTTAAATCCAGCTTGGTGAAAACTTGAGCTCCATGTAGCTCATCCAGCAACTCATCTATCACAGGGATGGGGAATTTATCCTTGATAGTAAGATCATTTAACCTCCTATAGTCTACACAGAACCTCCATGAGCCATCCTTCTTCTTTACTAGTAATATGGGGGAGGCAAAGGGGTTGTGGCTGTATTGTATGATGCCTGACCTCATCATCTCTTGCACTAGACCTTCTACCACTGATTTATGAACATAAGGGCACATGTAAGGCCTTTGATTGGTAGGTATTGCATTGGGTTTGAGTGGAATTGAGTGATCTAGAGCTCTTATAGGGGGTAAGGATGTGGGTTCCCCAAACACATCAGAAAAGTTATCAAGCAATGTGGTAATGGGCTCTGGTGTAATGAAAGTGGGTTCACAAGCTGTAATGGAAAAGAAATGGCCAATAACTCCATGTTTGTTTTTCTGAAAGAATCTTTTTAGAGCATTGAAACTCATCCTTTTCAAGTTAGGCTTCTCCTTAGCACCATGAAGTGTTAACTTCTTCCCTTTATGAATGAAAGTGATGCACAATCTCTCAAAATTGAACAATATATTACCCAAAGTTCTGAGCCAATCAGCTCCCAACACCACATCACAGCCACCAAGAGGTAATATCCTTAAGTTAAAACATAATTGCTTCCCCTGCATATACCACTTCAATTGATTGCACACCCCAGAGATGATCGTCTTCTCCCCATTTGCTAATGTGACTAGCAGCTTCCCTGTTGGTTCAGTATTGCACTCTAGTTGTTGAGATAGGTCACTATCAATGAAGCTGTGAGTGCTCCCAGAATCAATAAGTATAGATATTAATCTCTTCTTAATGTAGCCTGAAATTCTGATGGTATCACTACTGGTGCTCCCAGTGAGAGCATGAAGTGATATTTCCATGTCAGATTCCATTGGAGAGGCTTCTTCCTCCTTCTCAGTGTGTAGCAGCTCTTGCTCAACTTCCTCTTCCTCTTCACCTTCTTCAGTCATCAACATATACAATCTTTGTTGCTTGCATTTGTGCCCTGCTGTGAATGCTTCATCACAATTGAAACAAAACCCCTTTTCTCACCTCTCCTTCAATTGGTCATAAGTGAGTCTTCTAACAACAGGGTAATGGGGTTTAGCTTGAAGGGATCAAGTTGTAAATGAGGGTTTAGTGAAAGGAGGACGATAAGGGGTTTTGGTAGGTGTTGGCTTTCGCTGGGGAGTGGATGGTGAGGGAAATAAAGTGGTGGTTGGGTATGATTTATAGGTGGGTTTTTGTTTCTTTTGTTGACCATTAACTGCAAGCTCTTGTAGTTTAGCTAGATGAAAAGCTTCAGCCAAGGTGGTGGGTTTAAACATCTTAATCATGTTTTGTATCTCTTCCTTCAACCCACTGATGAAACTCAACACAAAATACGACTCACCGTTGTGACTTAACATTATGGCCTTAAGAGTCTCAAACTTTTCATAATATTCTTCTGCTGAGGCTATCTGAATCAACTTATTAAACATACCCACATAGTTATCACTAGATAAATCTTCAAATCTACTACAGACAGCTAAAGAAAAGTGATCCCAAGTTATTGTTTCCCTACCTATCTGATAATCAAAGAACCATGAATCAGCTTTGCCCTCTAGATATAATGAAGTTGTACCCACCTTCTCTTCTTCAGGTATATTATTGAGACCGAAAAATCTCTCACACTTACGTACCCATGCCTTATGATTCTCACCATCAAAGCGTGGGAAATCCAATTTTGGGGTCAGATGGCCATTTATGATATTGGAAACTTGTAGATCCGGATTTTTTCCTTTTGGTGGAGCAGATATTGGAAGCTTCAGTTTCATAGTCTCCCCTTACATCTCTATGAAGCTCAGCTAACACTTTATCCATGCTTGTTTGTGTGTTCTGACCTTGAAGGACAAGGAGTTTAATACACTGTATCAAGTCGTCAGATATTTTAGCAGCTGCTTCACGTTCTTTCTCTGCAGCCTCTCGTTCTTCATTAGCTCTTTTGAGATCTTCAGATCTCCTTTCCTACTCTCTCTTTAATTCAGCTTCTCTTTTCTCATCTTCCAGCACGAATCTGCTATTCATATCACTAGTCATTTTCTCAATCAATGTCTTCAGTTCTCTTGTGTGGGTATCGACATCTTTAATCGTTGGTAACGTCATGGTAGGATCTTACCGCTCTGATACCAATTTTCGTGAATTGACAAGGTAAGGTAGATGATAGTAGCTTAACAAGGCCTGAAAGTAACAACTCAATCACTAAACAACAAACATTGCCTCTCCCCTGAGAGAACAGTCTCACTCTTCTATTATTTCTTCTCCTTCAAAACTCATTACATCATTCCTTTAAATACAACTCAGACACAACCCCACCTCGAGATGGTACAAACACATCTCGACCATTGGCCAATAACTACTCCTAATAACGATTAACAGACTTCATAATCAAACTAAGAGAAACACTACAACCAACCCAAAATATCAGATAAGGGATAACCGAGGGATATGACATCAGGCTAACAGGTCCTCCCAACAGCTTAACCCCCTACGTTGGTCGGCATATGCGAGATGGAAAAACGCCCTCAACTAAAACTCTGCTATCAACTGTAGGCCAAAAAAGTTCAGTCTTCGAGACATTAAGATGCAACCCCAAAGAAACACCTTCCTGCTGAATAATGTCCATGGCTTTGGCCACCATCAACGTGTCCCCCAACTAAGGTCCCATCATCTAAATACCATGCTTGGAGGTCCAAAGAGCACGAGTCTGCAATTCTATGTATCAAGGGGTGAAGAGTCAAAGCAAATAACATGGGGCCAAGAGGATCCCCCTGTTGTATTCCCTGAGCTGACGAAAAAATCTCGTCCATATAGTATAATCTAGCAAGATCCGCATAACAGAACTCTACCCACTTAGAGATGGAAGGACAGTGTTTTCTTACCTCTCTAATCATTGCAGACCTGCTTACCAGATTGAAGGCATTAGAGAAATCCACTAAAAGCACAAACGCAGTCGTTGTGTCACTTTTTGCATCAAGAAGCCTGTTAACCGCATGAAGAATGGACTCACCCCCACAGGGTACCCCCACACCAAACTGAAAGTCACTGAGGTAGCTCTCTATTTGCTTACCAACATTAGAAGCAACAACTTTAGAAACTAGACGTCTCCAAATAGTGCCTATAGCGATGGGGCATATACCTCCTCCAGGCTTGAGCAAGGGATCTAGGGGAGCTGAAGCGACAAACTTCCCTAAAGCCAGAGGACAACCACATGCAATCCATATGTTTACCTGCTCAGTAATGGAATCACTGAGCTCATCTGAAACAGCAGCAGCAAAACCACTCAATGCATCGACAAGGTGTTGGGCACAAAGGCCATCTCTCCTGCACGAGGTTCCTTTAGGAAAGCTTTTCAGCTTGTTCAGAACCAAATCCTAAGAAGCAATGAAAAGTGGTTGCGCTAAAGTGTCAGTTGGTATCGAAGGTGGGTCTGCATGAGGATGCTTGGCCCGCAATTCTTCCAAAGTACCCCGAGTAGCCGGAGCCACACCATTGGAAGTCAAGGTACGAATAGCAGTTGTGTATAGTCCATTACTAAGCTTCTTACGACAAAGTCGTATGTTCACTGCCTCTTGATCCTCTTGCGACTTGCCCTGGTTTCTCCTTTTGTTCTTACATCGTTCTTCTTGTAGAGCAAATTGCTCCTCCAATTCTTGGTGAAGCAGGGTGACACAACCATTAGGCTCGGACCAGCAAAGCAAGCTATATGGCCGAAATCTGAAACTTTTTCCTGTTGTCGGATTGCTCTTCTAAACTTCTCTTGGGAAAGTAGATTCGAAGAGTGCAAATAGGAAAAAGAAGCAGTTGAACCCAAAGAGAGATGTCGTTAGAATTGTTAATAACTCTCTGAATGTCAGCATTAAAGATCCTGGCAAAGAGAAGCTTGCACTTAGCCGGGATACTAGCAACAGTACATATTTGGTGTTAATACCAAAATATCGACGGCTACGTGGCACTCACCTAGGGCTCGGGGCACGATATAAAAAATAAGACGAAGTAGCAAATCCATCTTCCACGCGCTTTACCCCATCACGAGGGATGAAGGGAACTGAGGGTCATGATGAACCTACTCTAGGTAGGCCTGAGCATGAAGGACGCGTGTTGAAGTTGTTACCCCTCAAGCCTATACTACGACAGAAGGATAGGGAGACCTGTCGATCACCAAGTGGATATCCCAGCGGTGATGAGTCACCAAAGGATAAGAACCAGCGTATCAAGAGGGAGGGGGTCGATCAAAATTTAGGGGATACCCTGAGGAAATACTCACTATCTGTTAGTCCACCCAGAATATTGTAATGAAGAATAGTATGAATATTAATAGGAGCAATAGCTTTCCCCGAGGATGTAGGCACACAACGTGCTGAACCTCGTTATGTTGGTGTGTCATTTACTAGTCTAGTGTCGATCATCCCTGGTGATCTAATCTCTTCTACATAGAGATTATCTGATCATTCAGCACCCAAAACTACGATGAACCCCTTGGACTTGCTATCTTACCCGTAAGTAGCATTGGAAATGAAAGTTGCTGAATAATGACGATCATAAAAATAATTGTATTGGATAAACTGCAGACTCCGTTCTGTATCCTCTATAATGTGTTAATATAGTTGAGCGCGCCAAATAAGTTTAGATACTTCCAGTGATATTTCCACCCTCGTGGATATGTCCGTAGTATTGCAGGACTAAGGCCATTTAACTAATCATTTTTACTGTTACTTTACTTACTTTTGGTTGGTGTATGATATGGGAAAATCAGTATCAACAATTTGGCGCTAGAAACAGGGACCAATGTCCTTGTATAATCACGACAACGAAGTTTTCAGCATACCTTTCAGTTTTTATTGGTCATTTTTACCATTTTTTAGTTCATTTCGAAAATCGCTCAATAATCTTTGTTTTTTGATAAAATAAATGTTTTTCGAAAACTAGATTTGTACCCTGAGGGACTCACACCATTTTTTAGTGGATAATTGTGACCCTAAGGAGAGAAAATTTCTTAACCTGGAAAATAACAAGCAAAAAGGAAGGCAAGCCGAATCGCCTACGGTATATATTTTCGTTCTATAGACGAAGGATTTGTTTTTAAACGTTTTCAACAGATTTTGCCATAGGATCCCAAGGGGACTCCTTTTCCCCTTTTTCCTTAAAAAACAGACCAACTTTACTTTCTAACACGTAGGGCAGTACAAGGAAACATTTCTTCCCAAGGCATCGTAAATTTCAGGGGTGTAACAGAGATTTTCTAAAGCAAAGGATAGGCGCGGGCACCAAGGAGCATAAAGACAAAAGCGACGAAGGAAACAAAACATCTCAGGAGAACTCCTGCGCCGCGAAAGAAGAAAGACCGAAGACGGGCTGATGAGCCGGACAAAAGCCTTAAGCCAGGGGGAAGGTCCGAGATACGAAGATATGATTTTGGAGATGAGCGAGCCACGAGAAGACCTGGGGGAACGAAGGAATGACGAACGTAATTCCATAAGCGAAGAAAGCAGCCAGGAAATGGAGGCCAGGAGCAAGGAAAAGGTAATATCCCAAAAGTGGCACGAAGAAAACCATGATATTATAGCCCAAACGGAGGAGAAATGCCCAAGCGTCTTGCATTGCTTAAAATTTGACATAAGCAAGGCCTCGGTGTTCACTTTGGAAGTAAAAATCCATGGGAATACCAACGAAGGAGAATTGATCGTGACTCGAAAAAATGGAGAGGGCACCAGCGGTAAGTGAAGGACAACGGAAGCGTCATACACGGTCCTCACACTAAAGCCATCGGAGATATTACAAAATGAGGGTGGTAGAAGCGACTTCGCTTACCCCTCCACAAGGGGGAAGCAAAAGGAGAAAGCATTTCAGAAAGATCACTGTGAGTATCACCAGACGCAGGGACACGACACTGACCATTGTCAGCATCTACGTAGCACCATCGAGGGATACATAGGCCGAGGAGAATTTGGCCAGTATGTGACTGTCCCACGAAGATATTTTGTCCAAAGCACGGGCGAGAGTTATTGTGATACATGAGACGACACGATAAACTTATCCACGCCGGAGAATGAGGAGCACGAAGGAGATCAAATTAGTGCGGCGCCACTAGTTGTGACAATGACGATCCACGAACGGAGCACCACGAAGGTGCTCATTGACGAAGGATGCACACACAATGTCCTGTTTTATGAACAATTCCTACAAATAGGGCTCAGAGACGAATATATGGGCCCAACAATGGCGTATATCTATGATGCCTATGGAGTGACGATGGCGCCCAAAGGAGAAATAATATTACAGGTGGAGATTGGGCCTGTAAAGACCCAAACAAAGTTCTTTTTTATTGATTCACCAACCCCATACCATGTGATATTGGGGGAAGGATGGATTCGCGAAATCAGCGGAGAAGTATCGAAATGCCGACTGCACATGAAGTTCCCGACGGCGTACGGAGAAATGCAAATTTGGAAAGGAACTTTGTTTTAATACAGGAAGCAAAAGGAGCAGAAGGAGACGGCAACATGAAGGGCGGCATGAATAATGAAAGGGCAATGATAAGCAGATTAAAGCCACAACAAAGGGAGATACCATGCAGATACGAAGGCGGCAGCAGACCTCGAACACTCGGACTACAATAATAGATATTTTTAGGGGAATCTCCAATAATAGACATTTTTAGGGGTGATTGCAACACCATACAAAAAATATATAGCAAGAAGCGCAACAGAACAATTGCCATAGACAAGGAGCATACCTGTCGTACACAGGTCATCTCTAGGATCCTCATTAATATGTATGAGGGGAAAAGTAAGAATCCCGATGATAGAGATACTCACACGTCGTAAATAGCGAGAAAACCTATTTTCCGGACTGTTATCCTAGATCCCCTCTGGCCAAGGGTGGTCGAAAGGTAGGGCCAATCCAAGAAAACATGGGTAAACACACTTACCTGAGGGGAGTAAAATCCTATCAATTTTGGGTAAACACACTTACCCAGAGGTAATCGCACTTATCTCAGGGTTAAAACAGTAGCCTTAAGTTGTGGAGAACATTCAAAAATACCAAGATATTGAAACAAGAAGGTTATATAAAGAAGAAAAGTGTCCTGGTGAGCAAGGCCATCCTCGTCACCCACACCCAAGAAAAGTCCAACAAGAAGGAACGGAGCCATCTCCGCCCTACCCACAAAAAATACAAACATCCACAGTAGCAGCTAAGCAGAAAAGAAAACAAGTTAGGGACGAGGCCATCCTCGTCCCAATCAGTCAGACTAAGAAGAGCGAAAAACTAAACATCAGGTATTTCGGCGCGAGGAAACCTTAACCCGAGATTTGGGTACAAGGCATTGAAATGATTCTTGGCAGCGACAAAGGTACTATTGATAAACTCGGTGGACTC